>JAWZYV010017821.1:0-30546 GCA_038373885.1 Cheiracanthium punctorium | reverse complement strand
CGCTCCCTAGGTTAATGTAAGAGCAGAAACGCGCGCATACGCGACGTTGGCGGAAACCGTGGTGGTTAAAAAAAAACATCTTTACAGGGCTCAAATGCTGATCCAAAACTACTTGAGTTGGCTGGGAGTTATTTCCCCACCTTCTTTAACGAAGAAACGCCGTTTAAAATTCTTCCAATCATAGTCGGATAATGTAGACGCATGCCGGACGCGGATACATTCAAAGGTCTTGCAGATAGTTTTCCAGTAATTCCAAGTTGTTGTTGTTTTTAAATGGATAGTTACATAAATCTTTTTTAAGTCACTATAACCCAAGCAGAGCTCATTCAAGGCGGGGTCAGCCGGCCACTGCGCGGATGATTAAAAATTAGACATCCTCTTTTGCCCGCGAAGTTTTTTTTTTTATATCTCTACGGAAGCTTCGTTAACCCTTTTATTTGTTCTCTTATTTGATGGAGAGGAATTTACACAACTTTTATGCTAACGCACGCCCCTCTCTGTGGTGAAAAGGGGGGGATGGAAATCAACTGTGTAAAAATTCATTCATCTGCAATTTTTTTATTAATGGACCGATTAGTTTGAAATTTTGGGAATTACTTTTAAATGCAAAAATTACTTTTAAATCCAAATTTTAGAAAGACATCTTAATTTGAACAAAAGTTAGAAATTTATTGTCAGAATTTTTTTTTTTTTTCTGTGGTTTTCTTTCCGAGCTAGACTGGGGGAGAAAGATGGGGTTGAGGTTCTTATCTCTTTTCAGGCTGTTTCAATAGGTGACCAGCTGATTGTTAAAATCAACAAAAGAACACTTATAACGGCTGCAGATAATCCTGAAAATTTCTTTTTTGTTGTCCATTTTCAAAAATATTAATAAATTACTGGAATTTGTAGTGGAATATGTATTGAATAACTGGAATATACTGTTACGAAAATCGCCAAGTGGGTGTATTTCAAAACAGTTCAAACAGCACAGTAAACAAAAATAACACTTTATTTTACGGCTCGCAGCTCAATAGCTCAAAATAATACAAGAAACTTTAGCATACGCTAACTAAAATCACAAATAAGCATAACAGAATCAACCGTGCGTTTCAAAGTCTATCACTCCACTGCACTCCCCGGAGAGAGATCCTAGCGCTTTTATAGAGATGATGACGTCCCCAGAATCACCGAGAAATTTCTGGAACAATCTTATCAAATTGAAATATGGTCTCGAGACATGAATTTTCTAGAAGCCACCATTTGTCGCCAAGGTTGCCAAATCCATCGCCAAGTTTGTCGCCAAGACTACAGGGTTACCATTATCAGAGGACCGCTATTATGCCTGCAAAACTAGTTTCACGGCGGCACATGCAATACGGGAGCAAATTAAGTTATTATTTTCGCAACACTGCTCCCCTCTTTAAAAACACTGACGACCCGGCAGTCTAATCACACAACATTATGATCAGTAGCACCATATGGAGCTAAACGATTAATGTGGACGAATCTCGGTTTTGAATTGGGCGACTTCTGGACTCTGTAGATAACGTCGTTCAATTTCTTGACAACTATATAAGGTCCTTCCCAGTTCTGTTGCAACTTAGGACTCAGACCTCTCCTTCGTTTTGGGTTATACAGCCAAACTTGATCACCCTCCTTAAATTGGTGATTCGTTGCTTTGGCATTGTAACGAATCTTCATTCGGTCACTCGCCAAATTGATTCGCTCTCTGGCAAACGAATGAACTCTTTCTAATCGTGCTTCTAAATTACTCATGTAATCATTCCGTGAGGAGGGCGTATCACATGGTCGTCCAAAAACAATATCACTGGGTAATCGAAGAGAATGGCCGAACAACATTTCTGATGGAGAATATCCGGTCGTCTCATGAACCGCACTTCTGTAAGCCAGGAGGAACAGTGGCAAATATGTATCCCAGTCGGTTTGATTCTTCGAAACATATATTGAAAGATGATTCAAAATTGTTCGATTGTGCCTCTCGACCATGCCATCGGACTCGGGATGTAACGGTGTTGTTCGAGTCTTTGTGATTCCCAAATATTCGCAGAGTTCCGAAAATAGTGCTGAATTAAAATTTGTACCTTGATCCGAATGTAACATCATAGACACTCCGTAATAAGAGATCCAGTTTCTGACCAGTTCTTCAGCTACCGTTCCTGATTTGGGATGGCAATCGCTTCTGGCCATTTGGTAAAGTAATCCATCAGGACTAAGACATATCAATTGCCTTTCGATGTTGTAGTCAGGGGTTCTAGGATATCTAAAGCCACTCTTTCGAAAGGCGCGCCAACGTTATAGCGCTGCAAACGACCCTTGGTTTTAATTTTAGGTCCTTTCCGGGCACCGCAATCGTGGCATTCTCTACACCATTTTTCCACATCGGCGCGAAGTCGATCCCAATAAAATCGCTCTCTGATTTTATTTAACGTCTTCATCACTCCAAAATGTCCTCCACTTGCACTATCATGAATCTCCCGCAGAACCTCTGGAATTCTGCTACGTGGGAGAATTAATTGCCATCGGCTTGATCTTCCGTCATCGCTCTCCCATTTCCGATATAAAACACCGTCCTTAAGATGTAAAGAATCCCAAAGAGCCCAGTATCGCTTTGTAGCGGGACTCTTTGGCGCGATCTCTTGCCAAGACGGTCGATCCGCAGAATTTAGTTTCTTCTCCAAAATTGGCCTAATATTGGAATCTTCTAACTGTGCTCTCTGTACTTCACTCGAAGCCCAACGATCCACAGTCGTTGCAGTCAAAACCTTTACGAAAGTATCCGTCTCCGTCCCGTACTTTTTCTTGGCGTTCACGCAGTGTTTACAGTCCCCTTTACAAGGTCGTCTGGAGAGAGCGTCTGCATTTCCGTGCGAAGTTCCTTTGCGATGCTCGATTTCGAACTCATACTCCTGCAGCCTTTGGATCCAGCGAGCTATCTGACCTTCAAGTTCTTTAAAATTCAAAAGCCATCTTAAGGAAGCATGATCAGTCCGGAGAAGAAATTTCCGTCCATAGAGGTAGTGATGGAAATGCTCAATAGATTTGACAATAGCCAGTAATTCCTTACGAGTGACACAATAATTCCTCTCTGGCTTACCCAAGCTCTTGCTGAAGTAAGCTATGACACTTTCACCGTTTTCTATTTTCTGCAAAAGCATGGCTCCTATCCCTTCATTACTGGCATCTGTATCCAAGATAAAGTCTCTGTCAGTCCGGGGATATGTCAAAATAGGAGACGTCGTTAACGCCTGCTTTAAACTGATGAACGATTTCTCGCATTCTTCTGTCCAATTAAAACTTGCTTGGGCTTCAGTCAATTTATGTAAAGGTCTCGCTATTGTTGAGAAATTTCTTACAAAACAGCGATAATAGGTGCACAGTCCAAGAAAACTTCTCAGTTCATGTACCGTTTCCGGACGAGGCCAATCGACAACCGCTTTAACTTTTTGTGGATCAGTCTTAACTCCGTTTGCAGAAATAACGTGACCAAGATAAGTAACTTCTTTACGTAAAAATTTGCATTTATTTGGGTTTAGTTTAAGGTTAGCATTTTGTAACCTAAGAAACACTTTACGAATATTATTTAAATGTTCTTCAAACGTTTTGCCCACTATAATAATGTCATCTAAGTATACTAAGCAGGCCTCAGACGAAAGTCCACGTAATACCGTTTCCATTAGTCTTTCAAAAGTAGCGGGGGCATTGCAAAGACCGAAAGGCATTACCTTAAAGTGCCAGAGTCCTTGTCCGGTGGTAAAAGCTGTCTTTTCTTTATCTTCAGGTCGGATTTCGACTTGCCAATACCCGCTCTTTAAGTCCAACGTAGAGAGCCACTGGCTTCCATTCACAGCATCTAAAGTGTCATCTATTCGCGGGAGGGGGTAGCAGTCTTTCCTCGTAATATCGTTCAGTTTCCGGTAGTCGACACAGAAACGTGTCGATCCGTCCTTCTTTTTAACAAGAACGATTGGTGACGCCCAAGGTCCCGACGATTCCTCTATTATGCCACCGTCCACCATTTCTTTAATCAGGCGTTCAGCTTCCTCTTTCTTTGCAAGAGGCAAACGCCTTGGATACTGCTTGATTGGTGGATGATCACCCGTATTAATTTTATGTTGTGTCACATTACAGTGGCCCACATCAGCGTCACCGGTAGAGAATAAGTTTTGGAATTTCTGGAGTAATTTTTGCACTGCTATTCGCTGCTCCTTACTAAGTCCTTCAAGATTCTCCAGCATTAGTTGAAAATGATGACTATTAGAATATCCTTGAGGACGGGCGACGATATCCACCACTGGTTCACACGTCGCAATAATGGCCCCTTTTTCTAAAGTCTTGGGTTTATTGTCCAAATTCAACACTCGAATAGGTATAGCTTCCCCTCTTAAATCCACGAGTGCGGCGGCCACCAAGACCCCTTTTAAGGAGAACTGGCTAGGAAAGTTTGTTACGACATACCGGAAATGTCCAGAGACTTGAGGTACCCCTTGGATAAGAAATTCAGATCTCGCTGGTATAGTCGTCTTCTCTTTCGCGAATATAGAACATGATTTTGAACACTGCTCGCTTCCTGAAAACAAGGGAATTTCCTCCCCTCCTGTCCGTATCTCGTTCTTCTCTAAGTCTACGGTGAAGTTAAATTTTTGAAGGAAATCCAGTCCAAGGATACAAGGGTCAGTAATGTTAGCCACGTAGACCCTGTGCCGGAATTTCTTGGATCCACATTCGATGGATACATCCAGTTTTCCTTGTATCTCTGTCTTTTCACCGGTAGCGGTCTTAATAGAGATGTTTGGAGACGTGTAGAGCAATTGTTCCTTCAATTTCATGGCGAAGTTCGATTTTAGAAGAGTGACATTCGCACCCGTATCCACTAGCATCAAGCAAGGGATACCACAAATAGTTCCTTCAACATAAAGTCCAGTTTCTCCTCCGCTAAGTGCGGAAACTTCAAATTTCTCTTCAGGGGCTTCATTCAAGAAAGGCAGCCTCCGCCCCGCAAGACGCCCAAGACCTAGTTTTCCTGTTTGGGAAGAAGTCACGTCGCATTCTCTTTGCACGTGTCCCTTTTGTGACATCTCCAACAGGTCAACAATTCGGATTCCTTCGGGGAAAGCCCCTTCTCCTAACAGCGAGACTATCCGATAATTCCTGGAGTGCCTTGAGTACAGAATCCAGTTTAACATCCTTTTCCTTGGCGGCGTCTCCCTCTATATCCACAGACCTTACATGCCTGGGTGTTTTCGAAACAGTTCTCGCAGCTTCATATTTCCTGCTATACGCCAGAGCTGCCTTCAAATCTTTCGGGTCTACCAGTCTCGTAGAATGTTGTGTATCTTCGTCCCTGATAGCGTCGACGAAGTACTGGGCTGCTAAACTTTCTCGAACATCTAGGGGACATTCCGCGTAAGCTAGGCTCATTAATCGCTCAACATCGGCGGCTAATACCTGTAGACTTTCTCCAGGCCTTTGTCGCCTTGCTTTCAATTCAGTCCTATAAAACTGGGTAAGATGGCTATTTCCAAATCGAGATTCTAGAGCCTTTTCGATGGTCGGTAGGTCGTTCAACTTGTCATTCGGTATTCCTAGGAGAATCTCCGCAGCTGATCCTTGTAGAGAGGCCACAAGTTGACTGGCCTTGAAGCTATCCGTTCATCCATTTGCAGAGCTCACGACGTCAAACTGAGTCTTAAAAACAGCCCAAGATGTTTGGCCGTCAAATGTTAAATGCTTTACAGTGGGTCTAGAATTAATTATTTCTCCACTTGCCAAAATATTGCTTGGCTTCCTCTCAAGATCAGAAAGTCTCTTTTCAAAATTGCTGATTTGTTCTTGCACATCGCTGATTTGTCCTTGCACATTGCTTCGTACTCCCTCGATTTTTTCTTGTACGTCGCTGATCTGTCCTTGCACATTGCTTCGTACTCCCTCGATTTTTTCTTGTACGTCGCTGATCTGTCTTTGCACTTCACTTCGTACTCCCTCTACTCTTTCATGAACAGATTGTATTTGAGTCTTCATTTCTTCTTGTCCTGAACGCATTTTCTCTTGCAGACTCTCTAGTCCGAACGATATCTTTTCTTTCAGACTCTCTTGACCCAAAGACATCTTTTCTTTCATATCTAACATCATAGCAAACAGTTTTTCCATTTTTTCTTCCATGGCTGCTCTGGTTATTGGCATTCAAACAGATCCAGATCCCACTTCCTGACACCAATGTTACGAAAATCGCCAAGTGGGTGTATTTCAAAACAGTTCAAACAGCAAAGTAAACAAAAATAACACTTTATTTTACGGCTTGCAGCTCAATAGCTCAAAATAATACAAGAAACTTTAGCATACGCTAACTAAAATTACAAATAAGCATAACAGAATCAACCGTGCGTTTCAAAGTCTATCACTCCACTGCACTCCCCGGAGAGAGATCCTAGCGCTTTTATAGAGATGATGACGTCCCCAGAATCACCGAGAAATTTCTGGAACAATCTTATCAAATTGAAATATGGTCTCGAGACATGAATTTTCTAGAAGCCACCATTTGTCGCCAAATCCGTCGCCAAGTTTGTCGCCAAGACTACAGGGTTACCATTATCAGAGGACCGCTATTATGCCTGCAAAACTAGTTTCACGGCGGCACATGCAATACGGGAGCAAATTAAGTTATTATTTTCGCAACAATACATTTAAACCATTATATGGTAATTTTGAACAGAAGTGTTATTACTAATTTCATGCATTAACTATATTTTAATTGTTTGTACTATTGGATTAATTCTTACAAAGACAAGTGAATGATGAAAAATTGAATGAATTATTTTTAGAAATGTAATAACTTGAAAACTGAAAAAAATTAATAAAAATGAAAATTTAGGTTTAGAACAACTTAACTTTATTAAGTGTTTCTTAATTTAGTTAAACTTTTATTGATGATTCTTAACAAGGTGATCAAATAAATAGTTTATTAAAATGTGAATGCATACTTAATTAAGCATTTTCTTGTCTGTTAGGTATGTTTGGGTGATTATTTTTGTAATAAAAAGAAAAAAAACCTTTAAAATCTTTTAAAGAAATATTCTTATTAACTTAACTATTTATAATTTATTTTAATAAGTTAATTAACAAAGTTACTTAAAATGTAAAAGAATTACATTACTTAGCTTTATCAACTTAATTAATTTTATCAAATTTTTAATAAAGACTAGTAATAAATTTATTAATAAAGATTACTAATTAATTATTATTAATCAATAAAGCATTGGTTTACTCAATTTTTTAGGGGATTTTTGCAAATTAGGATATGTACTGCCCTTTTAAAATAATGATGCCCTTTTTTAAAACCTTTGCACCCTGCCCTTTTTTCTACTTAGAATGAGCTCTGAGCCCAAGCACGTTGCACACATGTGTGCGCATATGCATATACACATGTTTATATACATATTATGTATTTAGTTATCACGAACTATTATGAGTCTGCAGATAGTTTTGGATTATGTGCGCAGATAGTTTTTTCTTTTATCTGACTATGTTTCCAATTATAAAATCGGGTAACGATCGGAAAAACAATATTGGTGTAATTAAAGTTGACCATTGTTAAAGTTTACACTTTTGGGAAAAAATTTATTTATGAAACTTAATATATTTTAATTATTATTTTGCTATGGGGATCGCTGCTTAAACTTGTTTTAAATATAAATTCAGGAAACAATTGATGAAATAATATTGAATATTGGTTTAATCCAAATCCAGTTGTTTGAAATAACACTTTTGGGGGAAATTTTAACTTGGAGCAAGGGTTGCTTTTATTATTATTTTGTAATGAGAATTGCTTTCACAGATTGAGGAAAACGATGCAAAGAAAGCACGAATGGGCATGCGGGCATTTTTAGTAAATTTTTGCAAATTACTGAAACAATCTTTGCCTATAAATCATTCATTTTTGAAAGATCTGGAGCAGCTGCATCTGGCTCTCAGATCCTCTCAGAATGACAGCGCCATTCAAAGCTTATGTGTTTGTTTAGCATCGTTAAATTTGTCTAATGAAATTATACACAAAACAGTTTTGGAATACCAAGCTTACAGATTAGATGACGAAGTTGATCTAATTGTAAAAAGCTTTAATGAATGTACTGATGATGACAGACAGCCAATTGATGGGTACTGGAAAGAAGTTTTCAGTCTTGTTGATAAGATGAATGGAAAAGAAAAGTATTCAAATTTATCGATTATAATCAAAAATTGCTTTTCTCTGTCGCATGCCAATTCTGATGTTGAAAGAGGTTTTTCTGTAAATCGCAGCATTCTGTCTTATGAACGACATAATCTCTCAGAGGCTGCGATTATTGGAATTCGACAAGTTAAAGATACCATTAGGAGAAATGGTACCATTAGTAATATTGCAATTACAAAACAGCTACTTAATGCTGTGACTAAAGTATATGCTGTTTATTCACAAGAAAAGCGATAAATAAAGTAACTGAAGACATGAAAATGAATGTTAGAAGAAGAAAAAGAAGCCAGTGAATTAAAAAGGAGAAAAGAAAGAAGAAAAAAAAAACAGAAAATTGGTGAGAAAGTAAAAGGTCTGCAGGAAGATCTCCAAGCAGTCCAGACATACCTTAAAGAAAGCAATACGAAATTACAGGATGCAATTAAGTAAACAATATTCCGAACATGAAGATCGCTACTACAGCAATTGAAATAGCAACACAAAAAGTTGGAAGTATTACAAAAGAACTAAAAGAAGCTGAAGCTGATAGAAAAATCTTGTAGACGAGACTTTACTTGTGACAACTGTATCAATTACTATTTGTGATTTTATGTTGAAAAAAGATACAAGTTAATGGAATTTAAATATTAATTAAAAATTCTGGATAATTACTTTAACAAGAGCTTCATTTTTTAATTCCCGAGTGTCTTGGAAAAACATAACTAAGTAGCAATAGATGTAAACTTATTTATTTATTGTTAGCAATTAAAGAAAAATAACTGACAGAAAGTTTGTTCTTAATAGTTTCTTTTCAATAATAAAACAAAAAGTCTTTTGAATGAAAAAGTAAGTCTTTTGTACTATTATTGTCAAGTCGCTTGAACTTGACAATAATAGTACAAATGGTTACATTCTTATTAATAAAGAGTACCCAGTATTTCTTAAAATTTCTTTAGAAAAGATTCACAGTTAAAATTTTTAATTATGTAGTTTGTTTCGCACATATTTATAGATAGATTCATCTCCCAAAGAACAGTAAAAAGCTCCTTTTTTTTCTTTTTCTCTCCTTTTTTTCCTATTTTTTTTCCAAAATTTTTGCTCCTGTGGGTAATTCTTCGAAATTTACCTTGAGGGGGTGGGGTCAAAATAAGTTTTTCACATTTCCTTCATATCTTACAGGGAAAAAAAAAAAACAGATATTAAGATTTTTTGTTTTAAAATGTAACAAAACGGAAAACCTAAAGAAAAATTTAAGGATTTTTTAAAGATTGCCTCCCCAAGGGATGCTGCACTGGGGGAGGGGGGGGGCAAAATGTTTTTTACATATATATTTAACATATCCTTTGTATTAAAAAAAGAACATTCATATGATTTTTATTTTAAAATACAACAAAAAAGAATATCTAAAAAGAAATTTTAGGAAGGGGAGGGGATAGCAAGTTGGCAAAACAAAGAAAAACAAATGAAGTATAAGATTTTTATTTTACTTTAAAATGTAATAAACAAGAACGTCTAAAAAATATTAGGATTTTTTTATCGCCCTTATGGGGGAGAGGAGGGAGCCAAAACATGTTTTTCCAATATCCTTCATATCTCAAAGAAAAAAAAAGCAGATAATCTTTATTTGTTAATGAAATATTTAGATTAGTTAAAATATGTGTTAATTTAAAAAAAAAGTTTTGCTATGTCACTTTCTTCAAACATTCAACTATCAATATACGTCAAAAAATAGTAAGGCTGTCTCACCCCCTCCTCCCAGATACATTTTGCACCCCTAATATACATTTTGTATGGCAAAATTGTTACATACATAGCTCTAAACGACACATTTAGTGACGTAAGCTGTCCCCCCTTCGCAAATAAATAAATCATTAGCTTTTAAAATGAAATGTCGTTAATTTAAATATACAAGTACAGCGTTGTGCTCTTACCAAAACATAGGGACTAAATTAATTTGGCAAGCCGTTACGTGATCTTCCTTCTTGACACAATGACACCCTCAATTATTGAATCGTTTCTTTATACAACTAGTCCCACCAGTGGCGTATGAAGACTTCCTTCAAGGGGGGGGGGGTTATAGACATAACTTTGTGTTAAAATGCGTAATATTTAAGCTAAAAAATGAAAATTTATGGGTATTTTGTTAAAAAAAAATTGACAAGGGGGGGGTGGGTTGAGGGACTGGAAACGGTGTAATAACGCCACCGAAAAGGAAAGCCCTCTCAACATCACTTGAATGTTAATCAGGGAGAGCATAGCATTGTTTAGTCCAAGGCTGAAAGAGCCGAACGTCTCTTCCTGAGAAAACTTAAATTTAAAAATGTGAGGTATTACCCAATGTTAAACCCGTGTTTTATCTGTCCCCCATCATCCAAAGGAGGAGACTCCCCTGGAATGGCCAATGTTGCTTCCAAGTATGGGGTTATTTGAATGCACCGTCTGGGTACAGCTTTGCTTTGCGTTTGCGATAGCTTTCAAAGAACCCATATTTAACCTGTTCGCTTTCATGTAGAAAAAAAAAGGCACAAAAAAGTATGTAATCACCTTCTGTAATCACCCTGTAATCACCCTGCTGTGTTTATATATATATTTAATGCTATTTATATTAGAAATAAGGCATGTGTTTTGTAGATGCAATTAAGTGGATAAAATATTTTTTTTAAATTAAGGTAGAAACGTATTAAAAAAAAAAAAACTCTCAGTTAAACGAGTTTTGACCGAGTTTAACAATTTTCCCGTTCAGACATCCAATTATTATTATTATTATTATTATTTTAACTTTTTTGGTTCTCATGCTTTCAGAGCTCACTTTCCCAATTTATTTTTATCATAGAGGTATTAAAACTGAATTAGTTTCAACAATACTTCAATAATTAGAAGTAGTTGTCAGTAGCGTATATATAGGCTTCCATTTCGAGGGAGGTTGAGGATTCGGTATTTTAAACTTTATTGTTCTAAAGTTAAAAGAAATGTTTCAAAATAGCTCCTTTTTAATAATTGCTTTACATTTCTTGAGGGGGCTCGCCGCCCTCCTCAAACACTCCCCTGGTAGTTATTTATTAGTGCAATAGTTTTTTTCTAATCAAGATATCAATAGTTTTCTCTAATTAGGATATAAATATCCTTAAATATGAATGTAATGCAAACTGAATCTGTTAGCAAAATTTGTCTCCTAAAAATAGCGATGTAGCGACTACATTTCAAAAGTAGTGTAGCTAACTACATTTTTCAAAAAGTAGTTGTAGTTAGCTACATTTTTCGAAAAGTAGCGGTAGTTGTAGTTCGCTACAAAAAAAAGTAGTTTTTTCCCACCACTGGGTACAGATATCTCTTTGTTCTTCCCTTCAGCAAAGAGTGAGCGGCACCCAATCCCCAAAATTTTGAACCCTCCCAACATCCGTCCACCCTCGACTAATTTATTACTCTCTCGGAGAAACGAGATGCATTGCATGATCCTTTTTACTGACAATATCCCTTCTCTCTTAAAAGATCCTGTTAAACTGTCCTTTATCCATACTTTACTTATCCACTGTCTGTCGTTGAAGAAACATGGAGTGTAAAATTTTTGTTTTTAATTGATCATCGTGATTTTCAGTCATGAATAAGCATGAATAACGGTAAGGCATATCACCAGAAGACAAAATAAAAATTATTCGTGATATCGAAAGAGGTGAAACGCAAGCTAACATTTGCCGGAAATTGGATCTTACTAAAACAACAGTAAACACAATTTGGAAAAAAAAAAATTTCGATATTAAATGCTTCTGAAAACTTTACCGGTAAAATTAAAAAACTTACGACAACTAATCATGAAGACATAGATGAAGCATTATTAAAATGTTCACTTTTCAAAGAAGCATGTTCCGATTTCAGTAAGAGTGATGCAAGCGAAAGCAGAAGACTGCAAAAAAATGTAGGAAGATTTTACTTGTTCTATAGGTTGGTTGGAACGTTTTAAGAAGCGCCATGACATAACTTATGGGAAATTCTGTGGAGAAGTTGCTGACATATCATCTCTAGTGTTGAAAAATGGATCAATGAAATATTTCATCAAAAAAGAGCTAAATATTCTGATGAAGACATATTTAATGGTAAAGAAACAGGATTGTTTTTTAAAATGTGCCCCGATAAAACTCACAAATTTAAAGGCGAAAGGAATGCTGGTGGAAAAGAGTCTAAGGATAGACTGATTGTGTTCTTGTGCACAAATATGAGTGGCACTGAAAAAAGAAAACTAGTGGTTATAAGGAAATCTGAAAACCTGAGATGCTTCAAAAATGTGAAAAAATTGCCTGTGCGGTATACTGCTAAACGTAAGGTGTGGATGACATCAGAAATATTTTCTGAAGAAATTCGATTAGTTTTGGATAATTGCACAGCACATCCAGGTATGGAAAATTTAATTCCATTGAATTATTGTTTTTGCTACCAGATACGACTTCGAAAGTTCAACCCATGGATCAGGGGGTAATTCGAAGTCTGAAGTCATTCTACAGGAAAAATTTCATTCAACAAATTTTTCTTGCGCAAGACAATGGCAAACAATTCAAGATTTCACTTTTGGACGCTATTAGAATGTTGAATCAATCTTGGCTATGCGTTTCGTCCTCCACAATTTGGAATTGTTTTCGAAATTGAGGTCTTCTATCTGGTGGATATACGATGAGGATGAAAATATTCCATTATCTGAATGGTTGAAGAAACAAAACATCAAGACATTCAACCATCAAGAAGATATCGATAGCTTTGTTTTGCTAGATGACGAGTTAGTAACATCCAAAGTGCCGTCTGACAGCGATATCGTTGCTTCCGTCACAAAGCCAGTGGAAGAAAATAATGATTCTGGTGGTAGTGAAGAAGAAATAGAGAGGATCCTATACCAAGCATATACCCGACGCATTAAATGCTTAAAAAACATTACCATGATTCTTTGAATGTCGCTAATGATGCAAAGACTCTATTAAAGTCTATTATGGATATCCAAAACTGTATTTTTAAAGTAGCATCTGCCCATTTAAAACAAAAGAAAATTACAGCTTATTCATCTCAATAAAAATTCTAAGTAATAAAGAATTTTCTCTGTTTATTTAATTTAAATTAAAAAAAAATCAGACCAGTTTAAAACACATATCGCTCATTTGCTGCAACAACGTCATAATTCAAAAATAATGATTTTTGAGTTGATACTATGGGTGCAATTGCATTAATGCGAACTTTTAACTGGCAGAGTGTCATTTCTGACCTTTTAAATTTCACCCGCGGAACGACGGTAGTAGCGTTTTGTAGAATATAAGTTTCTTCACTTTCACGGAAATTCAAATGCGTTTATTGAAAAATCATGATTTTTGAGTTGTGACGTTATTGCAGCAAATGAGCGATATGTGAAATTGTGAGCCCACTTTCTTTTTTTGTGTAATATTGAATCTTACCAGTGGTATTGCTTATAACGTACATCGGCTATAAAGTACTACTTTTTTAGGTCCTGTGAGAGTACGTTATAACCAGTGTCTACTGTATAATTAAATTGTTATTAAATGATTTTTTCGTGACTTTTAATAAATTCATTCTTTTCTTTTTTCTCTTCTTTTTTATTTTTTTCTCCTTAAAACATGAGTATGAATTTTTAATTTGAAACATTTTAAAAGAAAGTAAAAACAACAAGCATGCTATTTGTTATTTATTAAACCAGAAATAGTACATTCAGAATGTCAGTTAAAATAAACTTATTTGTGATCATTACTTTCAAAATGTATTTCTTGGTGTGATCGGTAAAAGTGGAGCATGTAATTTTTATTATTTAGTTAGTACAACATAAATGCAACATTTTTATGTTGAAATCATGAATAATTGTCAAAACTTTTACATGGGCAATTTGTTCCACACGAATATTGTGCAGAGCTGCCAAGTC
The DNA here is from genome assembly GCA_038373885.1 of Cheiracanthium punctorium. Taxonomy (NCBI): domain Eukaryota; kingdom Metazoa; phylum Arthropoda; class Arachnida; order Araneae; family Cheiracanthiidae; genus Cheiracanthium; species Cheiracanthium punctorium. Next base: position 16,432 of record JAWZYV010017821.1, on the reverse strand, counting down.
TCCGGCTTCTTTCGTGAGATTTCCCACCACTAATTTTTATTTACAAATTTATGCTTAAAATAAGTCCAAATATTTAATGCAAAATAAAACTGTCAAAAAATTGTGGTGGGAAATCTCCCGGAAAAAGCTGGAGACTTGGCAGCTCTGTTTGTGTGAAAGATTTTATTTTACATTAGAACTGAAGAAGATATTTTTAAAATGTAGAGTATAAAGATTGTAATCGAAGGCAAATGTAGTAAAAGGCATTACTAGATTGATAAAGCATATTCATGCAAGTGATCACATGATAAGAGAAAAACATTTATATACTGAATTATAATTTGCCCTTTTATCAAAGAATAAGTGTTAGAATTTCATGTAAAATTAAGTATTAATTTTTTAAAGCTTTTCGGGTGTGTGATCACCATAAACATTACATAAATTTTGTCTTTTTTTGATGGTTACTATAGATTCTATGTATATATTACTTTATTTTCTACCAGCAAAAAACTAATAACAAATATAGAAGTTACGATTATGAAATGTAAATTGTATTTAAAATTAAACAAAATGTCATTTAATTAAAGGTAGTCTATTATAACCAGAATATTTGTACTATATTTAAAAAAAACACAATCAAGCTGAGCAAGCATTATTACATTTCACAAAATTTATATAAGAGTATTTTTAATACTTTTATATACAAAAGTGTTTTTTAATAAACAGGTCAAATTAATTGAATTTCTTAATCAATATTAATAAATTAATTAATAAAAGGAATATATAATTTTTAAGACAACTTTTATCTTTAATTCATATATTTGATTTAAAATTGTATCCAAGAAGTGAAGCACAATTGTTAGATATAATTTAGTTGTTCAACATTCAAAAACAAAAATGCTGCACTGAGAAAGTAGATTGTTTTTAAATCATGCATATTAAACACTTCTCCAAGAATATGAAGAAATATTTAGTTTACCTTACATGTATGGCTTTAAATATTGATTAAAGGCATGCTTTAATCAATAAATACTGTTTATGTATTAACAAAAATCTAGAGTAGATAGCTAAATTTAAAGTCATTTGAATTTATTGAAAAAATATTCATAATGCCTTTCCAAAACCTTTAAAAGATTTAACTATTCTTTAATAAACTTAAGCATACTTACATAGTCTTCTTGAATGTTAACAATATGTTCTAAATATCTACATACAGAATTTAAAAAAGTACTTTTCTCATTTACTTTATCCTTTCTATAGACTGTACATAGTCTAATATCCTTTCAAATTGATCAAGCCTTTGTACATTGCATGTGCAGATTAATTTTAGAGTTTCCCGTAGTAAGTTCAAATCCTTTTAAATATGCTGATACTTTCAAATCTTTGTTGACTATCATACATGAAACAATTGCAGGGTAAGGCAAGACTTTCAAAATGGCAAAAATTACAGTCTTTTTGAACAAGTTTCATCGGTATATCATCTGTTTTGAATTTTTCTAAACATTCTAGAAATTCTGCATTTGCTTTGAAGGACAATCTTCTCTCTGTTCTCACAATGCAATACTTTCATCAATAGCCTTTCGATGATGCATACTTTCAAGTCGACACTTTTTACTATCAGGATCTTCTCTTGCACGTAGCTCTTTGTTGAAACAAAACAGGAAAAGCACCATTTTTTAGCCTGGGACGATCCAGTTATCATATTGAGATATTTTCTCTAATCACATCCTCAAATTTGAAATGTGTTTCCCAGGCCTGTAAAAAAATAACAATTTATTAACACTAAAATTAACTAAACATTAGATTAAGATAACTGTCAAATTACAGATTTGTACTTTATTTCTGAGGTGTAGGCATCTTTTTCTTTTCTTTTTTTTTAAAGTCAAGACAAATTTAATTCTATACTGTAGCTTTCTACATTATGGCTTAAATGTTTAATTCTTTTTCTTTTAATCATGCAATGCTACATCTTGCTTGACCTAGCATGTGTATATTTCTAAAAATTGTAACATCTCAGTGTATGAACAGTATCTAGCACCTAATTTTTGAGCGTGATAGTACGTACAAACTTTTACATTTAAATTTTAGATTCAGAATATTGCTTTTAAAAATAAGTGAATCATATTATTATTTTTTTAATTAATATTTTACTTTCCTTACTAATTGTCTATGTTCTGAACTTAAATAAACATAAAAACTGCAAATTGTATTACTTCAGTAGCTAATAAGAGTTTTCTTAAGTTCACAAGAATTCTTAAAAAGTTTAACATTTAAAAGTTTAATAATTCAGCTTTTCAAACCTACAATATTTTGTAACTAGCCACTTTCGGCAACCAGTTTTGGCCGTCGATGGCTGCTTCCCGGCCAAAATGTGCAACCTAGAACACACAAGCCACTTCGCTACTGGCTTGTGCAACCTACAGCATGGGCCTCTTCGTGACCGAAATTTGCAACCTACAGAACGTCTGCCTTCAGCAACTAGCTGGTCCAACCGCTTCATGTCCAGCCTATGCAACATACGGGCCGCTTTCATGCATTTTGGTGAGCGGCTGAATCCGGTGACTAGCTGGTCTGCCAACAGCCTCTTCATGACCAAAAAGTGCAACCTACAGGCTACTCGCCTTCGATGACCAGCTGAATGAAAGCTCAATAGTTTGTCCATAATCGTAATTTTTTTAAATTCAATATGCCCGCTCGCACAGGTCGTGTGCGACAACCCCAGTCGTCAGTAATCAGTCTTCCTGCCACAACGCGAACACAGAAGAGAAGGAGGGGGATCACAGTTGGGCAGTATCACTAATACATGTATTTTCAAAATACATTTGTATCTTTTATTTTGTATTTTCACTCTTAAAGAACAAAGTATTTTGAGAATGTATTTTGTATTTTCAAAATACAAAAAATACATTCTGTATTCTGATATTAAATTAATCGTAACACCACACATTGCTCAGATAGCATGTACAAATGAAAATCATAAACTTGCTGATTTTCACCTTTCCCCCCCTCTCTCTTGAAGTAATTTATGAGCTGTACCAGAATTACACGTAGTATTGTCACTGAAGAAGTGTTAGGATCGCTTGTGATCTTTAAATTTAGCTAAACAGGAAAGGGAAGCCTTCCTTGCTCCTGTTTAAAAGACAAACAGTATATTTGGTCTAGGAATGTTTCTAGATTCCCACTGTATATGAAACCAAAAGTAGTAAAAACATTTTTGGGTAGTATTTATTAGATTCTTTAAGGAAATTTGAATGTGCTGCTAAGTTCTAGAAGATAAGCCTGCCAGTATTTCTGCAGTAGTATTGATGGATTCTTGATTATTCTGGTTAAGAGACAGAACTACATGAAGGTGGGTTAAAAGCTATTGTCTTAGGGGGTGGCGGGAGACGCCTTGGGTGGAGGACTCTTTAAGGGGTTTCAACCTTTTATGACCATGCAGGACTTTGAAGTCCCATCAGCAAAACTGTTTAATAGGATATAAATCTGCAATCAATGATCAACGTATTGTTTTAATTTCTCTACTTTAATATTTAATTTAATTCAAGATGAAATACTTAAAAAACATTTCTTAACATCAGACATTTCTGGTACTAAGTTATACACTTATTTTTCATAAGAAAAATTAATTTGGGACATAAAGGGTTAAGGAGCATTCAGTAACATATGGAGTAAAACACCTCAAATTTCATACCTTTAGAGCGACATCTTCCCGTAATAGGATGGGGTGAATCAGATTTCTATTCTAGATAATTTTGAAACCTTTTGTGCAATTCTTAATTTAAAATGTTTCCAAATTTTATCTGTAGATGTAAATGAAAAAGTTAAGGAGCAGTGTCAGTTATGGGAAAACTGAAAACTTAGATAATATGCAAAATATTTAAATTTACGATAAATTCTAAAACTCTCTGAAAGATAAAACTTGAAATTTTTTGTGATTTAGCTGACTATTTATATTCAAACATTCAACTGAAATCAATAGCTAAATAATAAATATTACATGTAGAGGTTTATTTTATGCACTGTGATTTTTGGAAATTAAAGTTTTTATAAACAATTTTGAAACAGCTATATAACTTTGAAACAATTTTGACTATTCATTGTTCACATTCTGAAATTGTATAGTTTTAAAAGTGTTTTGAGCATTAATGCAATTTCTCAGAAATGGTCTGTTTCGGATCTTATTGCTATAAAGGTAAAATTTTAAAAGGCAACATTTAAAAACAAACAGTGCCTCTTCCTTAACTAACACAGCTATTAAGATTGTTTTTGCTATTCTGGTTAATATGTTTTTAAATAAAGCAAACAGATCTTCAGTGGAAAATTTAGCTTCTTCCTAGTTCAAATGCTTTAAAAATTTTACAAGTATTTTGTAGTATTTTGAAAATACGTGTATTTTGTATTTTATATTTTAGTGTTTGAATCAATGTATTTTGTATTTTCCATCGAAAATACATTTTTGGTGAATTTTGCCCAACTCTAAGGGGGATGTTAACTGTGTCAGTCTAATAACTAATCGTCTGATTTTATTTTTTCAAAATTAGAGTAGAGTTTCAACCTCTGAACTCTGAACTAAATTCAACAGAAAGAAATTTTAAGTTCAGAGTAACACGACTCCAATTTAAAAAAAAAAAAAAAAAATCATAGACGTATGGGTGTAGCCAGTGGGGGGGCTGCAGCCCCCCCCCTCCCGAAATGGGACCCTTTACAGCTTACAGTTTGATACTCAGTTTACAATTACAGTTTGGCTTACAATTTGATGCCCAGCTCCTCCCCCCCCCTCGCCAAAATTAAATCCTAGCTAAGCTACTGCATAGACGTGTAGTTGTTAGACTGACTGACACGAAATCTACCTTGCAGGTTGGCAATTTTTTAAAGCGCATTTTCACGGGCCCAGCAATGCTAGATGGCTTGCTGGCTAGTAATTATAGATTTACGAGAAAAACAAAATAACCAACACCAAATTAAAACTATAATCCAACAACGTTGAAATCAAAATTTTTAAAATAAGTTTCACAAAAACACTACATTTGTTGTTGTTGCTAATGCCCTCTGGCAACCGTGTGGCGGTACCAGATCCCCCGTATAGGCAGGCCATGGGCGGAAGGGGTGGCTTCCATTTTAATGAGCCCCAGTGGGAGGAAGTCTGACTCAGCTCAGGGTCCCCTAATTTTGAACCAGTTCCAGAGGGGGGGACCAACCCCTGAAATCGATACCCCCAGAGGTATCGTTTAACAACTTGGAGAACATTGGAGCCATGACGAATTTTACGTGCACCAGCTCCCATTAGCCTACACGGTCTCACAGCAGTCGAGCCGAGAGGAAGTTGACCCTCCCAAGCACTGGCCAAGCCGGATGCTGCTTCACTCATTTTATTATGGTAGCACCCAGTGGGCTGCCAGCGTTACCTCGTATGAAGAAACAGACAAGTTAGCATCCGTGCCCAAGCCAGGATTCGACCCTGGAGCCCGAAGCATGATAGAATGGTTCTTAAGACATTACACCACCTGGGTGGCACATTGTTTTTATTTGGTAAAGTCTTTTTATGACTTGCATTTGACAAATTTCTAGAAGCTCTCAGCACTCAAATGAAATAACTCGGCTGCAAAAGTGTGCACACGTCCGGTCTAGGTTTTCAGAAAAGGAGTTCCTTTTTTTTCCCTCTGAAACTAGATGTCGGAAGTAAAAATACTCTGAAGGTCATCAGAATCCCCCTAATTAGCTGCTATGACCATGACCTTCAAGTCCCCGAAAGTTCTTCATACCCTTACACCATGCCTGCCACATGCACATCCCTCATGGTATGTGTTTTGGACACATGTTTAGGACAATGAAAACTGTGACCAAAAAGTACAGCCGAGCTAATGAACGGGCGAATCTGTAAAAAAGTGATCAGTATTTTCACTTTTAGCAGTACTTTGAAGAATTTTCAGCCATCGACTACAGCAATTTTTTCTGTTGTTTCACCTTCTTCGCGATAAGAGTGAGAGTGATTTTGGTAAGTGTGGGTAACTTAATTATTTTGTATGTTTAGCACTTTTTAATAATACATATTTAAATACATAATGTTAACATACAGAGTGAATCTAAACTCTTGGGCAAAACTTTCAGGGGTTGATAGGGCACATAATAAGGAATCAGAATCACATAGCAATGTGGGGTCAAAAACGCAGTTTTCACTTACCTGGTAATAATCACGTTGTGAAAAGTGATTGTAGGGATATGAAAGGGATTGAAGTGTTCGATTAAGATTGATTTCTTAACCAAGTTTCATAAACGATAAGCTCGTCTTCAAAAATTTAATCCGTGAAATAAAATAGAATTTTTAAACTATGAATTTTAGTCTTCTGTTTTCGGAGAAAAATACATTAGTTTCTGACGAACAAAGGTCGGAAAGTGCACTGTTGTTTCAGCATTTTTTCCAAAGTGATTATTAACAGCTACATGAAGACGATGTTGCCGACCCCACATTGCTATGTGATTCTGATTCCTTATTATGTGCCCTATCACCTCTTAAAGTTTTGTCCACGAGTTTAGATTGACCCTGTATAAATATATGTAAAAGCATTCGAATCAGCGACAGATGTAAACACTGTGCATAATGTAATGTGAACTTTAAGATGATGGATAATTTTATATGGTATGTCAATCAAAATATACCGCCAAATATAAAAGAATCTGGTTAATTGTTAGATTTATATTATATTATAAACTTCTTATTCATTTTGAAGAACAGGACTCTATTTTTGTAAATATATTTTGTGATTTTAAATTGAAAGTTTTTAAAATTAAAATTTAATAAATATTAAAATATATGATTCATAACTAACAACTGTACAAAAATAGATACTGTAGTTCTATTTAAAATTATCATTGATTTAAAAAAAAAAAAAAAAAAAAAAAGTAGCAATACATTTTTGTTGTACATAATTTTAAGAAAAGTGCGGTTTTTTAATGCCAGATTAGATTTGAACGTTCAAAGAGTATGTTAATACATTTATTGTAATCTTAGAGTGTGTTTATTATGGACACTCCCTCTAATCTGCACCGCTTGGGACTATGGGCGTAACTTGGGCTTCGAAACTGGGGGGCAGGGGGAAGTCATTTTAAATGAAAGTCCATGTATGCGTGCCCGTACACACACACACACATATGCATATATATATAAACTATAAATTCGGTCTTTGAGCCTCGTCAGGGGAGACCCCCCTGAACCCCCCTAATTTTTTAGTTTCATTATTGCCATATTAAAACGATATTAATTGACTATGTCATTTTATCTCTCACTCCTTTTTCATTTTATTTTATTCTTCCTTTTCATTTATTTCATCGACTGGAAGTAGGAGGGTTTCCTGAACTTTCCTTGCAATTGGAAACGTGGGTCGGTGATAACTGAAGTAACTTACATAATTTTTAGTGTCTATCTTAACACTCCAAAAATTTTGCTTTTCGTTATTTGATATCGTTGAGAAAGCTTTAGGCGAGTAGGGTTGCTGTATTTCGCCTGGTAATCCTATTGGCGAGTCATCCAGAGTGGATAAGAATCCCAAGCTGTTAGGCTTTTGTTAAAAATTATTCTTTTTCCCACTTTCACATTCGCTAGCCCAGTGCCCGAGCGTTTACACCTTTTACAAGTTATTCTTGATGCATCCTTAATTTTATGAGTCGGCTGGCCCGAGTATTTTCCATAATTTTTATTTTTAGAAGCAGGTTTTCTAGGAGCAGCCACGAAAGCACCTGAGTCTTCCGCTTGTCTATCATCGTTACGCCTGGCATTTGATTCTGAGTATTTTTGGCTTCGGAAGCTCATCTCTTGATTCCATAGCACATCGGAAATTGTCGAAAGTAGAAGGGAGGTTATATAACAGCATTACAGTCAGCAAGTATACAGTCAGTAATATCCATTTCTGAAAGTCTGACCATTATGTCGAAGAATTTTCTCAAATGGTCGTGAATTCCTTTAGACGAGTCGGGTATCTTATATTGAATTAAAGATTTCATTAATGCAGCTTTACGAGCAGGTCCTTTTACTGATAGATTTCTCCCAGTTTTTTCCAGACATCTGATGAAGTTTCACAATTTTTTATTTGTTTGAGTTCAGATGGCGATGTACATAGAATTATATCTGCTTTTGCTTTTTCGTCCATTTGGAATTTGGACCCACGTATCGAACTCTTCTTGCGATTTTTCGTCATTTTCCAAAACTTCAGGTTTAGGCTTTGAACCTGATGCATAAATCCAGGCATCATTCTTTATTAAAAGCGCTTTCACTTGCATTTTCCATGTTTCGTAATCATTTTTATTCAGCGTTTCAATCCGCCAAGTTCCAGTCGCCATTTTGAGGATGAATGATGAAGCCTTGAAACGAACGTTAAAAATCAGCAAATAAATAAATTAATCCATCTGGTGTCCATAACCTTTTAGAAATGTTAGCAGAGTTATGGCACAAACATAGTAAACATGGGAACATAACATTTTATTAGAACGGAAGAAACCGGTACATCACATAACAAAGTTACATCAAGAGGAAAAAAGTATATATTTGTTTGTGTTTGTGGGATTACTGCGGATTAGCTACGCGTGGGCTCTAGGGCGGGGTGCCCTCCGAGGGAGGTCTTTCTAAGGGTCTTAACCCGTATTTACGCTAAGTGAAAAAAGTATAGAAGAAGTAAAAGAATGCGTGCGCGAGCACAGTTACAGTTAAGTAGATAAATTTTTATTGAGGGATACAGAATTCAGGAGGATAAGACTTTGCACAATAAAAAAATAAACAATTCCGATACTCAACGATTTATTCTTACTTTTATGTCGCATATTTGGGACACATTTTTCAGACAATTTTCAATAAAGGGTGTGAGAGATAAAATGACATAGTCATTAATAAATCATAAAATATTTCTTTTATAACAATAGAAAAAATACTGTACTAAAACGGATGAAATTTGAGAACGGTTATTTTTAACTATTGAAAACAAAAAGTAAATAGTGCAATAAGTATAATTAATAAAATAGATAAAAGGGCTTACTTTTCCCCCTTTTATCAAACCAACTCCACAGCCACTGCATAGCTGCCAACCTTCGCGATTTCTTCGGGGGATTTCCCACCACAATTTTTAAACAGTTTTATTGTACCTTAAATTTTTGGCGTTATTTTAAGTATGAATCGGTAGGTAAAAATTAGTGGTGGGAAATCTCCGGAAGAAATCGGGAAAGTTGGCAGCTATGCCACTGGTATCACTGGGGACTGAATCAGCTTCTAGCGGTAGAATCTGTGTGTACGTCCAAAACAAAGTTCATTGGAAGGATTGGAAATTGCAAATCTATGTGTTCACTACAAAAAGAAAACTCCACAGCCACTGGACATTAGCAGGGCTTGACTGTCAAGAAACATTTTACGGTCAAAAACTGAAGCGGCCGAATTTGATTTTCAAAGGGTCTTTCCAATAAGTAAGGAGAGGCATCATTTTTAATTTAAACAAAACTACATTTTCCCCCTCAAAGCGCAACTGTAATGGATGTCTTCTCCTTACTGAATTCCTGACAAAAAACCCAAATGATCAGGACATTGTAGTATTTTCTCCAGACTAATACTTTATCTTTATTTAAAATTTACCGATTTGACACGAAGATTACGAAAACTACTTACCTGTACTCATGCACAAAACAAGTTAATATTTCACTGCAAGATACAGATATTCGGCTGGTAAAATTCATTTAACTTAACCAAACTTGACACACAGACATCATTTACCTATTTAGCTTAGCTCTTTGTAATCCATTCTTTGCAGCTCATTCAATAATCCCTCCAACCCTCTCCCCCATTTAAGTGAACACAGATGTGACGGATTTTTGAGTTAACGGGAGATAAAAGGGCCGCGTTCGGCATTTAAATCACTTCAATTTTTCACAGAATCTTAATGGTCATTTAGTGATGACATGTTCTTAAGTTTTGTTTGTAGGTCCAGAAAAACGATCATTTTATGCCTTGTTAAAAAGCCGCTTTTCTTGCGAGATTTGAAATACATTACAATGAAACTGATTCCACTGCACATTTTCTATTTTCTGTAACCTCTCTTCCCGCGGCACTTTCTTGATTGTTAGCGACCTGTTAAATTTACAGCATTCTGAGCTCAATGTTCGTGTTTTTCCTTGACTCGGACAGAAAATTTAAAATTTTTAAGAGTCCAGTACGTTATTTTATTTCTTTATTTTTTATTTTATCTTTTATTTTTATTTCTTTATTTTGGGGGGGGGGGGGTGGTATTGTAAATATTTTTAGAAAAGTAATGTGGAAAAGATATTTTAATTTGAGGAGCTGGAACGACTTTTAACGTGATTTCATTAACCAAAAGCTCAGCATAAGCGGGGGAGAGGGGTCGATACAAAAAAAAAATTGGGTCCGTTTTGTGGCCCTGTCACAAAATTACAATCGATTTAAACGGAACCCCTTCACAAAAATACAGGCGATTAAAACTGCCCTTCATTGACATTTTACCCTACATTTTAATGTGTTTCATCAATTAACAAAAAAAAAGTGTCTTTTATTAAAATTTGGTTTAAAAATTACAGGGATGTGCCAGCTGCCCCAATTGCTCCAAATCAATGATGATGCTCCAATCTGCTACAAAAAGATCATTTTTGCTCCAAATTTACCAAAAGTGTAATTTGAAATTTTTCCATGTGCTAAAAGCGCTTTTAATCTCCTAAATTTGTATAAAAAAATTTCATTGCACATTCTAAGCATTCTAATTTCAATCTTTTATATATCAATCTTAAAAGCGGAAATTTTTCCTTTGACATTCCTTTACAATCTCTATTTTATTTAAGTTGATGAAATTTTTAATTTTTTTTTAAGCTACTGGCAGTAGTTATAAGGTTTAGTAAATATTAGGTTTTTTAAAATTATTTAAATGGATATTTAGTATAACACTGTATAAAATAACTGAACTTTTTAATAATTATTTTTTGAAACTTCTGACACACCCTTGTAGAAATAAAATTTGAAATTATAGAAGGCAATGTCAAATTGGATGAAAAATCTTTTGTTTGCGAGACTTTAGATTCATCACTTCTAACTAAAACTGTTCATATCATGGAATTTTAAATTTAAATTGGGGGAGGGAAAAAAAAGATATTGTAGATGTGAATATGATGTATTTTTATGTAAGAATTGTCAGTGCATGTGTAGCTTTTGTTGCTAAGTGTTTTAAGAACCTCCCTAATTTTCATTTTCCAGATTAGCATTCTTAAAGGACTTCTCCCTTCCCTTGAAAAGTAAATTTTGTTTCAAAATTGGCATTCTTGTGCTCCATAAGTGACTTTTTTGTGTTCCAAATTGCTCCAGAAATCTGTTTTTCTTGCTCCAAACTGCTCCAAAAATGTGTTTTTTCTTGCTCCACAAATTGCTCCAAAATTTAATTTCTACTGGCACGTATCTGAATTCACAAAAATAAGTGGATATATAAATTAGGTGAATGTACAGCTGCGGGGGAAAAAAAGTCCCACTTGCTCTTTATTTCGCCGTCGTTCGTCGTACAGTAAAGTTATATATACCATTCGTTTGCAAATAACGCGTACTTTAATTTACTATTAATTTAATTTGCATCAGGGGCCGTCTTCCTATTTAATTCTGCATCAACTTCGTTTTTCTCAATGGCAACCCCATATTTTGACTTTATTAAACGAAAGAAAACCTTCAAATTACCCTAAATTTAAATTTTCACCAATAATTTCCGGAGATATTGCGAATTAATTTTTGCTCGTTTTTAAGGGACTTTCTGCAAATTGAAAAACGCTATTTGTAGGTTCCTAACTTTTCGCCTTTCATTCATTTCGCTTGCGAGAGTTAAAAGAAATTAATATTATTTTCAAGGAAAATATTGTTTCCATCTCTCTTAAAGTTTTTTGTACTGAGAATATCAAGGGTAGAATAGAATATTTAGTCTGTGGTCCAAATGACCCGTGAGTTCATAAATTCCTTGGTTCGTACACATGATTTAAGGGGAAAATGCAAAATGACTGCTCACGATTTTGAAAATCTTTGTAATTTTGAAATTGTTATTGAGTATTTCCGTTGATGGTTCTCTTAGACAGGTGAAGTGGTGGCAGGAGTTAGAGGCTGCTCTCTGCTCTTCTGACTACAAGCTTGAATATTACTCAGCTATGGTCGAACTTGAAGAATGATTTCCTGATAGAAAATATATTTGTTTGAATTTCATGTAAAAAACGCAATTACTTTTTTGCCGACTCAATATTATCACTGTGTTTGTTATTTCACATTCTTCATTTATATTATCGTCTGCAATGTGCAATATTCTTATGACTTTTGGCGGTATTTTAATTTATAGTTAGATGAAAATTTAGATAGAAAAACGTGATTTTGAGTGTTTGATAAAGCATGGGGAAGTCCAAAGACCTAATGTTTCCGATATTAAAAAAGGTCACATTCACGCCTGGAAAGTTGAGGATGTTAGTTTTTCAGAAATAGGACGTTGTATTAGAAGACATACATCTACTGCATATAATTCTATAGCTGGAAAATATTTTATTTGGGGGAATATGGTAGCGGACGCAACAATACACGCTTTATAGAATCCCTATAAAGGATTGGGTCGAGGGTTGAGTTGGGTCGGCAACTGTAAAAACCTCTAATTTATTTGCTTCAAAATTTGATATTTTTAATACTGGTATCTTTTACTGTGTTTTTGCACAAAATAAATCTAATTTACGTTTATTTTATGCAATTTTCAAAAAATTTTCACTTAATAAATTTATATATGGTCCCTTAACTCATGAAAATAACACATTTTATTCAATATAAATTAAACAACTGAACTTAAAAATTTGAAATTTTGCACAGCCATGTAATATTAATTTCTGCATCTATTTCCATCGAAATTTGGCTAGGTCGTTATTCATAAACTTTTTGAATATTAATTTAATAATTCATATTAATAATTTATTAAAAATCATAATAACATTAAATTATGTTTGGGTCGTTTACTTCTAATAGTACGAATAAAAATCAGCTTCTTACTACCAATATTATATGAGATATGAATTGAAGTATGAAAAAATATTTTAACATAGGGGGAGGGGGATTTTGGGTGCTCATAACTCACTCATTTTCTGTCCAAATTTATTGAAAATTGGTGTCCGGGGTTAAAATGAGCTAAATTTTTGAAAGATGAAGTGAAATCTAGAGGTTGCTATTGAGAAAAAAAAAAGTTGGTGCGAATTTTAATATGTAGATGGCCCCTTATGCAATTTTTATGCATAGCAAATTAAAGTGTTCGTCAATCGTAAACGATTGGTATCTGTAACTTTGCTGTACGACGAACGACGGCCGAAAAAAGTACAAGTGGGGACTTTTTTTTTCCGCAGCTGTACATATACTATGTCATAAAGAAAACTAATATTCTGAGATATTTTCTTAGCTAGACTTTTAAACGAATTTTTTGAAATGCTAGAAAGTATATTTATATGCACTTCGGCAGATCGTTATAAACAATAGCTGTGAAGGTTCCCCTTCTGTGCGGAACGTTGCTTCTCCGTATTGCTCGGGAGCAACGCTGTTAGTAGGAAGTAATGAGGTGATTTGTTGCTGTATTTTGCATGAAAATCTAAAAGGGTTAAAGGTATCGAAATACTGACTTAGATAGTACTGCAACTAGAGTTTACGTCTCTCACGACGAACCGTCTAGAACGGCCCCCTCCTGTGGAAACATAACTTATTTTGGAGCCTACTAACAAGTCTGGGGCACGTGCCCCTAGTTCTCCCTGGCAGCAGATAGAAATCATAAAATCGCAGATCGTTTTTTGTTCTCTTAAACTGCGTCGCATTTGAATTCGCAATTAGCCGTCTGTCAAGTCAATTAAGTTGGGCACGATCATAAAAGTGTATTGTCTCTCTGCTACTGACTTCAAACACCAAAATTAGGTTCACTAAAATATAAATGAGAAACTGGACCCAACCTGTGGCAACTAAAGGGGGGGTAAGCGGGGACAAGCACCGGGAGACATTCTAAAAGGAATGCCAAAATCAGTTATAGTTTCTTGGGATGGGGCGCGGCTCCATGCGAGGGGGCACACAAACATGGACGCCCATAAGGGGGGGGGCAAGGTAGGGCACTTGCCCCCCCTAAAGTTTTAGGTTAATGTCTCATGATGTTAACAGATGGCAAAAACAGAACTAAATTTGTTAAAAGTTTCAAATTTGCCTCCCCTCTAGAAATTTTTTTTTAAGTTTGCCCCCCTCTTGGAAAATTACTTTGGGCGCCTATGCACACGGCACTAATTATGGTTTGCCTCGGGTGACATAAACTCTAATTGCGGCATTGCCTGTGAAAATGACCTCTTTTTGCCCACTATTTACAGCAACAGGTCTTTTTTTCTAACGCTAAACAAATGATTTCAGACAAGTTTAAAATCGCTGCCCCTTGATTTTTGTGTTCCTTAGAAATTATCTAGCTTGGCCGTTTGGTAGAATCTGCCATCGTACCTCTTGGGTTGAAAAGCTTCTGTGACTCTATTCTTTTGTTGATTTTTGCAGGGGAAATTTTTTTTAAAGAATCTGATAGTATATTTGGGTTATAAATGCATGATTTGTGTTCAAAATCATAACTTTGCCCCCTGGCTTACCCCCTAGGGGGGTCATTTTTACAACTGCAGGGGCAATTGCCCCCCACTTGCCCCTCCCCCCCAGATTACGCCTATGCTTGGGACTAAGGGTTATGCGGATTATAGAATTTTGCAGATTATAGGTCATTTGTTTAACACAGGAAAAAATGCATATTTTACTAAAAAATATTGGCAATTGTACACATATAATTAGACAGAACTGAAACCATACTAGTCCTAATAGTTATTTTGTAATAATATATGAAAAATAATATAAAACATTTTTTTTTCAATTTAAAAGACTATATGTTTTAGATATTTAACATTTGAAATTGCACTTGACAATTTTGTTTAGCAGCTTATTAAATAGGTATTCTTTTGTGCTTGGAGACACTAGTTTATTTATTTATGAGTGTTTATTAAAAGTATTTAATTGTATTTTACTAGTTTGTTTCTCCCATAACAGATATTTCTCTAGAGTAATGCAAAATTATACGGAGTGAAAATCTAATCCCATGTCTTTCCATGTATCAGCACAAATAGTGAATTTCCACAAATGATTATTCTAGTTATTAATATAAATAAGCTAATATTTCAATGGATCTCTTTTTCTGGTCTTTTTATTTTCCTGAAAGTGAAAGTTTCCACAGTCTTTCAGAGTCTGTGAAGAGAAACTCAAATGTCAAATTATTTGTTTACTTGTAAAATGTATTCTTTCATAGACCGATCAAGTCCCTTTTGCAGTTGAAGGAGAGCTTCCGGATACGATAATAGACATCCATTAATCTTTTCACTTTTAGCCATCCGTATGTGCGACTGTGCGGCAGATGTTTTTTTTTTTCTTTTCCTCCCCCCCCCCCCTGAAGCGCAGGCTTTGGAATTCGACGAGTTGGACTATAAGCGTTGGATAGATAAGGATCGGATAGTAAGACGGAAGATAATCGGGAATTAGAGCAGGATGCAATAATAGTAAATAGTAATACAACCCCTAATTCTCGACTCTCCTAGACCCAGAGCACACAATGGTTAATGACCGTTAATTGGTTTTCGGTCTTTTGGGATTCGGTCAGTTGGGATATAACCAAAAATTCTTCCGGTGATAGCCCACCTACTTCCACGTGCTGAGATAGCTCGCCCTCCGTAGGTCCATTTTGTTCTGGAGTGAGAGGTCATCCATCGTGTCGGCAAATCCAAAAGACACCGGGCAATTATGTCCTCGGGACATCTCTCTCCCGACATTTCTGTTTTAACTGGAACTCTGTAGTAGGGACCCTCCGATACCTGATATTCTGCGTAAAAAAAAAAAAAAAAACTTTGGCATCTCAACACAAAGCATGCGTTTCCTTTCGGCCCAGTCCTGTGTTCAAAGTTTGTCTTTTTAAATGACTGGAGGAAGCGTTAAGGATAAAGAGAAATTCTGCGAGGGTTGTTCCTCATCTCATAGCGTGAAGTTTTAAAACAGGAAAAGATCTTATACATATAGTAGTATTTTACAATATTTCTTTATAAGTATAGCGCTTTGCTCATTTTGAAAGACAATTTTTGTGTTTATTATTACTTTTTTTTCTTCTTTCTTGACATGATCAGTGGCATACGCAGACTTCCTTCAAGAGGGGGAGGGGGTTATAGACATAACTTTGTGTTAAAATGTAATATTTAAGCTAAAATAAATGTGTGTAAATGTATAAATGTGTATAAATTAAATGTGTATTAATGTAATATTGTGTAACGTAATATTTAAGCTAAAAATTGAAAATTTGTGGACATTTTGTTAAAAAAATTTTGACAAGGGGGGAGGGGTGAACCCCCAAACCCCCCCCCCTTGCGACGCCACTTG
>JAWZYV010017820.1:0-29423 GCA_038373885.1 Cheiracanthium punctorium | reverse complement strand
CCTCTGTTGATTCTCTTGCTTTTAGCATTCGTGGCATTGATAAGATCTTACTTTTTTTTTTCTTTCGTCATTCAACATTGCAAGAAGAAGATTTTCAGTGTGAGCAAAATATGTATTTCTCTAAATCATGGTATCTATAACTTCTTTTACTTTACTGTCAAAGTTTCTTGAAAAATTAACAAACTTCCATAAATGGTGATCACCATAAACGCACGAAGGTTGAGCTTTTATAGTGATCCACATTTTAGCATAAACTTTCATTGTGTATTTCCACCAAGGTTAGCAAGTTTTCTGATGGATTTTCTCTTCTTACATTAAGCCTTAAAATTCTGTTTGTGGTTGTCAACCAACGAGAATGAGAGATGATGGCTTTACAAATGTCATTTAAGTATTTTTGATCCCAGCTAAGATTGTTAGCATATATTTTCTCTCTATTTCACAATGCATTAGTTTAAAATTAACTATTGGTAAGCTCTTACAATTGCTCAACTGTTTACCAATAATTCCAGCAAATTCACTAGGTACTGATGAGGGTGCGTCTAAAAATTTGAATAAGTGCCGAAAAGGTAGGTCGTTAAAATGCAAAACACACATAAACCAACGCAATGGTCTGCCGAAATAATGGTCTAGGTATGTTATTGCTTTTGATTTTGATCCTTTGTTCACTTTAGTTCCATGGCAACTTATTAAACTAATTAAATGTTGTGAATTTAGATAACTTATCATAGTTTGTCCTATGCTACTCCCTTGGCTGTTTGGGGGTGAGACATGACAAATATATTTAGAACCAAGCTCTTCTACTAAAACTATATGTTCTTCACTTATTCTTTTCCGACAAGATTTATCCTTTTCTGAGTCTATTATTTGTGTCATGTCAATTCGACCATCAAAGTAAATGGAACGCAGATCTTTTAATTTCTTCCATTTCTTGTTTGCGAAGGTCTTGTCAATTTTTTTTTCTTTGTATGAATATTTTACTTCTATACACGATATCCCTGGTTTCCGTGGATATCTTTCCGACGTCTTCTAGCACTGCACTAGCAATAAACGCAGCATCTTTATTTGAAATACCAGTTCTTTCACATACTTTGGCTGTTTTTTTAAGGCCGTCCGCATTTGGGATGTACTATCAGATTTTTTTTTCCTTTTTCTATCCCTTTTTAAGGGAGGTAAAATGGTGTATCGGTAGATAGTAAAGAATCCTCGGATGAAGTGGAAGGCGATATGACAGGGGAATCAATTGCAGAAGTTGTACCAGCTATATTTTCTTCATTTTTTCTCTTTTCTTTCCGTTTTAATATTTCTCTCTTTTGTTATTTTAAGGTGAATTCCTCCAATATACATCTTTTAGTGTGAAAGTTTATTCCGATTTTGGAACTTTCCTGGTTTTACGCAATCGCATTCAGAGAAACTTTTGCATTTTGCAACTTGATAAATCAAAATGTGTCTTTTTGGATTTGCATCTGAAAAAATCTATTTTTAATTTTGCTTTTCTCGACACTCTACCTGACGACAACAACTTAAATGTTCTCCTATACTTGCTATGATAATCTAGCAACTTAAGAAATAAGCAATTAAAAGATATAGTTGGAACTGATCCTTTTTCCCATATTTTCATTAACTTTACAGCTACTTCTTTATAAATATCTTTCACAGAAAGAGATAAACGATTTCACAGAAAGAGTCTTTGCCCTCTGTCAAATCTTGTTGGGTCTTCAAATAACATCTTATCACATCACTGTATGTTGGCAATATATTCCCATCAACATCTTTAGGAAATCCAAACACCTTACAGCCTTTACTTTTCTTCGTTTTAACCCTCGCACGCGTCTTGGCATTTTCTTTTTTTTTTCTTTTAAAAAAGATGCAGTTTTCAAGCGTAAAATAAAATTATCCGAAGTAATAGAACGACTTTCTCCTTGAAAACTTCAGTTGAAACTGGAGAACCAAGGCACAGCATTTTGCATGGTACCATTGACATTTCCATGATTTGACCTCCCGTTCCCACCCCTACCTTCCATACACAAAATCCCCATTTCTATCTTCCTTAGACAATTGGGTAAAGGCTTCGTAAACATGATTGCAAATCAAGTACTAGAAGGAGACTGATATAGTCGCACGTGTTTATGGAAAGGTACATTTCTTTTAATACCAATTTGATACCAAAGCTTATAATTAAATTTAGAACGATTGTTTTTGTCCCGCGCTGGCATAGTCTCTAAACTCCGTTCCCATAAGAACAATGAAAGTGAAGCAGCATCCGGCTTGGCCAGTGATTGGGAGGGTGAACTCCTCTCGCGGCTGAGCTGCTGTGGAACCGTGTACACTAATGGGAGCTGGTGAACATAAAATCCGTCGTGGCTCCAATGTCCTCCATGTTTGATGCTACCTCTGGGGGTGCCAGTTCCAGATGGTTGGTCCCTCATCTGGAATCGGTGTAAAAATAGGGGATTCCGAGCTAAGTCGGACTTCCTCTCTCTGGGGCTCTTTAAAATGGATCCCTTCCGCCCATAGCCTTCCTGTGTGAGGGATCTGGTGTCGCTCCGCGGTTGCCAGAAGTCATTAGCAACAACAGCACGATTGTTTTTTCAGCGTCTAATAAATAGGAAATGCTAATTATAATTAGTGGAAATAATAAAACTTTATTTAACAACAACAAAGAAGTAATTAACGTTGGCCGTTTTAGAATATACATATATAACAATAATAGACATATATAACAATTTCGTAACAATAAAAGACATATATAACAACATACATACCTAACAATTTCTTAGGTTCTGGCGTTTTTTAACAAACTTTGAAATATTTGATGGCCACTGATACTAATAACTACACCAAACATAGCTAATATAGAATTTATGCTGTATTTCATGTAATACAATGGTTATTTTTCTTTAAGTAATATTTTCTGTGATTTTACGGGAAAAAAAGGCATTTTTTGCCAAAAATTAAAAAATTGAGGCCTTTTGTGGCCTGAACAGATTTTATCCGATTTCAAAAAAAAATTTTGCACAGTTAATATACTTACTAAATGGCCCTTTTTGGAAACTAGGTTTTTTTCAGATTTAAAAAAAATATTTTCGATACACCCTATCTTACATATATTTTCAAATTCAGCTTTCTAGTTGCATATCTAAATAATGATATAGTTCTAAAATGCTAATCGCTCAATTGTCCTCGTACATAAATTACACTACGTTTACGTTAGAGGTAAACTATGCTCAAGATATCGAAAAAAAATGTGTTTTTCATTAGAAATTTTAAGGTTTGAGTACAAAAATATGTAAAATGTGTTTCTTAAGTATTAAAATTTATTTAGAAAAATAGGGAACGTTAAACCATAACGTAAGTGAAAACTAGTTTCTTTTGCAGGGATTAGAACTGAAAATATCACTTACGTTCGGATTGCGTCCTGTCAAATGCAAGAAAGGGAGACATCTATATATATATATATATATAAATAACCTGCGCGATATCTTCGGTTCTAATCATTGGACCCATGCTTATATTTTAATTTTTTCTATCATTTTCTATGGGAATTTTTACTTTTTGAAGAGCCGTTTGCATATTTATTTTCAGCAAAACAATACTTTTGAGGCAAGAATTATATCAGATGTAACATTTCATGATTGTGTGGAGAAAACTGTGCGCATTTTCAAAGAAATGTATAAATATTTAGTTCAATTACAGTAAAACTTAGGTCAACCCGCAAAATAGTAGATTCTAATATATACTTTAAGGTTCACATTTAACTATATTTGTTGATATTTTCAAAGCTACTGATTCAAATGGAATCAACATTTTTTTCTCTCAGTTTTGAAGAGTATTGATTTTATTGAAAATAAATTTACGGTTGTTCCTATTAATGTGATTTTTGAAAAGATCATTTAATAATTCATAAAAATGTGAAGAAAGAAATTATAATCTCTAAATAGTCGTTTTCATTATCTTTTCTATATACATTCTTTCTATCCAGGCGTTAGCCGGTGCAGGGCCAGTTTGAGGCGTAGGCGACGTAGGCGGTGGCCTACGCTTGAGTTTTTATCGAGGGGCGCCAAATTTCACTTTTTTGTATCTCCCAACATTTTCCCTTTTTTATTTATTCAGATGGGCGTACTGACTGCTCTCATCAAGCTTTTAAAAAGTATTATTATCGCAAATACTTTTAGACACTTCTAAAGTTTCCGGTGTGTATTATCAGAAAGCGTTCTTTGGTTGCTTCGTTTTTCATTCATGGGAAACGTCCAGATGTCCACTGAGTGTCCAGGCCTCCACCTCTAGGCTATGCTTACTAAATTACCATCTTCCGCACATCGTCAGAATGGCCGGAAGGGGTGGTCTTTGGACCTGTTTATTCATTACCTCCGATAATCATATTGAGCTGTCACTGCCACCTTACTGCAGATCTTATCCGGATGTTTAAAGAAATGGTTTCAAATTACCTTCCTTTCTGATATACTTCAAAAGAAAAGCCTCAAAAAATGTACGTCAGAAAGGACAAGCTATAGTAAATTTTGAACAAAGCCACACAAAATCGATTGTTTTTTTATCAAGTTAGTGGGAAAAGGGAATGATTTTGGTGCCCCTGCTTTAACAAAAATATTAATTTTAGACAACTCTGTGCCCCGGTGAATTAAAGTTCTGGGACATTTCAGCTTCTTAATTTTTTCGCAGCCTCTAGAATCGGATTTCTAATCAGGGCCGTAGCGAGGTTACCGCGGGAACGGCCTTCGCTGGGGCGCAAAATCAGAAGAATCACAAGAGGTTTAAACAGTTTTTCTAATTAGTGTTTCTTTCTTTCCTTTTTTTTAAAAATAGCACATCTGTAGGGGGAGGAAAGGACAGGATTTTATTAGTATAATAATTCCGGACAAGGGCGGCAAATTGGGGTCGCAGTCGCACCCCAAATTTAACAAAAATTTTATTTATTTCATATTCTGGATTTTAGTATATCATATCTCGCCCCCCCCAAATGCAAAACTGAAATGCCGCCTCCCGCCCCTGATTCCGGGAATTAAAAAATTATCAAGCTGTCGTCGAAGCTGCAGAAAGGGGGGGGGGAGGCAAAATTTGGACGGTTCTGCTAGGTTACACCGGGCTACACTGCTGTTTCCAAATAAGCAGATATATACCACTCCAGGAGACAGAGATTTTTCAGAGCGTAAATAAACGAAATTTCTATAGTATAAAATTTCAAAAGATCATGCTAAAAAAAAGTTTCAAAGGAAGATACCGTGTTTACCGCATAATAGTCACCCTCTCATGATCGTCGCACCCCCGTTTTGAAGCAGAAAAAAAATGCTTTAAAGTTACAATATTATGATGTAGAAAATTTCCCCTCATAATAGTCGCACCTACACTTTCACTATGAAAAATTGACTATTACGCTACTAAACACGGTATATTTAGGATTTCCCTCCCTTGGTACGCCCTGCTAAATCATAATATATTCTAGAGCGAGGGCGAAAAAGAAATCGTCTAAGTCATTTTACAAAAACAGAAAAATAAATAAAAAATTAATTTTTGCAGTTTTTTTTATCGCGTTGGCAAAAGCGAAATGTGCCTAATTTTGATGCTCTGCTTTAATAAAATTTTTTAATTTAGCCTTTTCTGTGCCTCTGTGAATTACAGCTGTGGAATGCTTCAGCCTTAAGTTTTTTATATCGCGTTGGCAAAAGGGAAATGCCACCAATTTTGACGCCCCTGCTTTAACAAAAAAATTTTATTTAGTCTTTTCTGCGCCCTTGTGAATTAAACCTGAGGAAGGCTTCAGTTTCCTGATTTCGCAGCTCCTGTAATCGTTTTTTTAAACAGCGTCGTATCGAGGATGAGGCACGGATAGCCCTTGCCAGGGAAGCAAGCAGAAGAGGGGGGCGTAAAATCGGCCGGGTTACAGGATGTTTAAATAGAGTTTTTCTACTTTGTTAGAGGACAACACATAAATATGTCTATAGAATAGCAAGAGTTCGTTTACTGGGAACTAAGCTCAGGGGTGTAGGTAGATTTTATCTCGGAGATATGAGAGACATTTTTCAGATCACAAGTAAACCAAATTCCTTCATGGTGTGAAATTCCGAAAGATCATGCTGAAAGTCACAGAGGAAGATTCCGCTACATAAGACTCCTCTTCGCAATTATCGCCAATATTAAAATAAGTAAATATATTCCTAAAACAAGCCTGAGAGATGAGGAAAAAAATCAAACAGAAAGAAGAAAAAGATTATTTCAAATTGTGCACATCCTCTGAATTAGAGACTTAAAATTGATATTTTAAGGATAAGGGCAAACGTTGAAATGATTTCTTAAAAGAGTGCCATTTTTGAAACGTTAATATCTTATTAAAAATACTTTTTAAAAAAGGATTTCTTTTTTCAAGGAAATGGATTTTCAAAGATCCGACTTCGTTTTTCTCATTGGACTTTCTTATATGCAGGTTTACTTTAAAAAGTTATTTTTGCTGTTTTCTTAAATATACGGTTTCTTATGAAATTTATGGCATAAAAAGTAACTGCATGTCATTTTGGAAGTGCTCTTGCTGAAGTAATTAAATTAAAAAGGGCTGTACTGATAAAATAATTTGAAACAGTCGGTTAAACTCATAAGTGGTACAAGTCTGCCTTTGGAAGTTTTCAAAAACCAAAAGCTAATTTTTCTGATAACTATGCAAGTTGTGATCGTGAAACTTTCGCACTCAGAAAAAGATAATTATTCCCAAAAGCGTATGGGGAAAATTTCACTGAAACACGACTCCTTTTTCAAGAACAGTCCTTTAAAAAGGAGGCCTTTTTAATTTGTCAGTTTAAGAATTTTTCTGTTTGTTCATAGTTCTCTAAGGTTTATTCTTTATAAGAACATATAGCACTTCTACACATTTTTATAAACTAAGTAATAAATTATAATAAATGATACGTAATAAACTCTTTTTTTTTTCTCAGCAAAATTTTTAGAAGAATGTCACTTTTCACAAACTTTTAAATTTAAGAACTTTCCTGAAAGTTCCATACTCATACAGGCTTATCATTTATTTGTAAGTGTATAGAACAGCTTTTAAAAGGACACGCTAAAGAAGTTTAAGTCTCTGACCTGACATACTTAGTTTACTTATATTGAAGTGGCAAAATTATATGATTTTTTTTTCTAAAATAAAGCCAGTGGCTTATCGCAGAAGTTGGAGTCCTCCCGCAAACATTACTCTGGGCCCCCTTTATATTAGTAACCAATCTTTTATACCATCCCTTGCACATTTATGATACTAAACTATTGAATATTTATAATTATAAAAATTCAAATTAAAAAATTGAAATAAGTGTCAGATTTATTAGTATAAATTTATTTAAATACGCCGATTATTTAAATATACAAATATTAAAAAGACTTTTTTATATACAAATGAAGTTTCTTATTCATCGCTGAGCACACAAAGCTTTTTAAAGGTGATACTTGGGAAAATTCATTCAAAATCCGTAAACTGGTAGTGTCTGAGTGGATAAGTGACTGAACACGGTAGACGGTTGAAGTGTTTTGGTCGGTTTCCTCCAGATATACCGAGAATATCAGGATATCAGGAACTAGCAAATGGCCGATCATCACACGGGGAGAATCGCTTTCTTTATTTTATTTATTTTGTTTAAGCACATAATGCCTTTTATTTGCTTTTATGGAACTTTTAGATGACATTATCTTTACATGAAAAAAATCTAATATTGGTCAGTTTTTATTTGATAGGGTATCGTCGGAAAAGCTTTTTAAAGGTGATACTTGGGAAAATTCATTCAAAATCCGTAAGCTGGTAGTGTCTGAGTGGATAAGTGACTGAACACGGTAGACGGTTGAAGTGTTTTGGTCGGTTTCCTCCAGATATACCGAGAATACGCGTTTGAACCCCTTAAAAAAGTTCTTCTGCCAAGGTACTTCCCCTCAGGCAAATGCCTTTTGTGTAGGCTTGCCACAACACAAGTCAGCCGAGAATTGGTAGATATTCGAAATTATGAAGTCATCCATGAGCTTCTCCATGTCGCTTTACAAATCTGTGCAAAATTGCAAGCTGATCGATCAGACGGTGTGGATTTGTATTTGTACACAAGGCAGATAGACAAACTTTCATATGTATACACATTAGATAATACTAATCTATCAGGAACATGTAGCAATTTAAAGAATTATAGCAGTGATTTATCTAAAAATGGAGTGCTGCAATTATTTAAGGTAAAGGGGCTATCTGGAATTCAGTGGGAAAAGAAATAACAGCTAGGAAAAGTCACACTGAGTAAATTTTTTAATGTCTTCGTCTATAAGCGTATTCGATTTATGTAGAAGTATAAAATCCTACTTAACGGAAATTCCCTAATCGCCGTAGAGTCTGGAACGGATTAACCGCGATAAACGAGGGATTACTGTAAATGTTTATAGTACCTCATTTAAAGCTCGTTTTGCAAAATTACAAAAGTGATACAGCTTTTTTTTGCGGTTGTGTTCAAAATCCAGTTTGACGATGATAGATCACATACCGAAAAGTGTTTTATAACCAACACCTTTCGCATGGCTTACCTTTCTCGTTTTAATTGGAGTAGCTTAAAGAGAAAGGAAGCAACTTATATTTTGTTAAGAGAGTTGCTAGTCTTAATACTGAGAGATGCTGACGCATGATGATAATACTTCCGTGTAAAGTATTTTATAAATTTTTGTATATAATATAAATTTAAACATTTAAAATATACTTTTCAGTATATATTAATATATTTCAATTGTTTAGAGGAAGTGTTCAATTGTCAAGAGGAAGAGAGAAGAAAAACAAATGAGCATGGGCGACCATAGGAGTTTTTTTAGGAGAGGGCAAACTTCAAAAACATTTTCTAGAGGATGTCAAATTTCACACTTGTAACAATTGGAATACCGATTTTGCTTTGTGATGCCATTTTGTTTAAATCATAACACAATATGCTAAATCTGATGCTGAATGATTCATGTCTAATGGGGGAGGAGCAAGTGCTCTTCTTTGCCCTCCTTATGGGTGTCCATGCAAATGAGAGGGATGGGCATAAAATCAGCTTTCCATACGAAGGGGCGTAAAATTAGATATCGCCTACATCAAAAAATGCCTAAAACCGGTCCTGAGCCGGTGGAATTAGGTATTTCGACATAACAACAAATTTTTTTAAAATGTCTGCTTTTGTTCACAATTCTCGTGCAGTGGTATATTTTTGCACCCACATATATTGCATATAGTGTACATGAATTTTAAAACATTATTCTGCACAAGTGCGCTATTCTCCAAACTCTGTATATGAAGCAGCTATTTGTCGTTTAATCCGATAATCAAAATTTATAAAAATTTTAATAATAATACTAAAAAATAATTTTTAAAAAATCCCAAAGTTCTGTTATCCTGAATTGAAAATAATAATAACAAATGATATTATTATTATTATTATTAAATAATGATGATAATAATAATCTTCAAATTCTAATGTTTAAAATTTAATAATTAACTAAATCATAATACATTTTTAGTCCATAAATAATAAAAAAGAATTACAAAATGACTGTTGCTGAAAACTGTCACCCATTCAACAAAGTGCGATTTTTTTTATTTGAACTCCTCGTCCCCCTCCCCTGCCGAGAGGGGCCGCTACAATGATGAATTTGCTGACTTTGCAAACCACGTGATACAAGTGTGATACCAAACGTGACACAAGCTCTTCAACATGATACAGCCTGGCGTCAAGTTCTTGTCAACTGGCTGCTTTCAATAGAAACGATTTCGTGCATGTCTCGTCATGCATTTGCTATCCGCCCTGGGGAATAAAGTCCAAAAAGTTCTTTAGAGATTTTGTTTTCACTACTAAAAGTTTGTCATTTTATAAGCTGATTTACGGCGTTTTAAATCATCACCCTAACAAATTCATATAAAATCACGTGAAAAAGCAAAAAAATGAAACCACGCAATCATTTAAAATTAACTGTTACCCAATTTCCGTCGAAATTTGGCTAGTCTATTTTAAATTTTCTTCGAATACTTGTATCACCTACATCAGGGGTTTCCAACTTATAAGCGCCTGAGGCAGGACCTAATGATCGCACAGCACTGTTGGCACGTGCCCTGGGCCAGAGCTGGACCGAGCAAATTTGCCTCCCTCTGCGAAGGATTTTAATGGGGCCCCTTTAAAACAAAATATTTTGAACCCCCCACCCGAAGAAATACTGCCTGGGCAAGAACGCCCCCTTTACTTACGCCACTAACCCTGTTGTGACTAATTAGTCAATGGTTGTTATCCAGTCAAGGCGCCAAATGGCAATGTCGTCACCATAGGACCTACAGTTGGACACACCTGATCTACATTATTAAAAGAGCCTTGTTCTTATTGTTGTATTTGAGAGATTTTCTTGAGGTTTCTGACAAATCTCGAAGATGGTCTTATACCTCTGAATATCCATTAATTTAATACAAAATTACATTAATTTAATACCAAATAACGTTTATTAACAATACCAGGAAAACACAACAGAAGTACAGCTGTGGAAGAAAAAAGCCCACTTGCACTGACTCGGCCGTCGTTCGTAGTATATCAAAGTTACATAAACCAATCTTTCACGATTGTCGTACACTTTAATTTGCTATACATAAAAATTGCATAAGGGGACATCTCCATATTAAAATTCTCACCAACTTCCCCCCCCCATCAATAGCAACCTCTAGATTTCACTTCATATTTCAAAAATTTAGCTCATTTTAACCCCGGATACCCATTTTCAATAAATTTGAACTGAAAATGAGTGAGTGATGAGCTTCAAAAATCACCCTCCCGCTACGTTAAAATATTTTTTCATACTTTAATTCATATCTCATATAATATTGATAGTAAAAAGCTGTGTTCTATTCGTACTATTAAAACTAAACGACGTAAACATAATTTACTATTATAATTTTTAATAAAATATTAATATGAATTATGGATTATTAAATTACTATTCAAAAATATTATGAATAGCGACCTAGTCAAATTTCGATGGAAATACATGCAGAGAGTAATATTACATGGCTGTGCAAAATTTCAAATTTTTACGTTCAGTAGTTTAATTTAAATTAAATGTAATGTGATATATTCATGAGTTAAGGGACCATAGATAAATTTATTAAGTGACAAATGTTTTTGAAAATTGTGTAAGTAAACGTAATTTATAAACGTAAATTAGATTACTTTCGCACAAAAATAGTAAAAGTAAGCGGTATTAACCCTCTGAGCGTCTTGGAAATGGGCAAATAATGTAAAGTTCTTTTTACGGTAAAATTTTCAAGCAGCTTTAAAATCATACAAATAAAAAAACAAAATTTTGATAGGAACACTGATAATTATTAAAAAACAAACTCCAGGAGTTTTTTTAAACAAATATTTTTTTTTAAAAACTCCTAAAGTACTTACAACTTTTAACATTTGAAAATATTTTATGATACCTGAGCGTTATAAATAATTTAAGCTATAGATGCATTCCAATGAAAACTGCAATGAACTTGGCGGGATTTTACGTCATAACCGCTTGGAGGGTTAAAAAACAGCACATTTTGAAGGAAACAAATCGGTGATTTGTAAAGTTTGGTGGTGATTTTTTAAAGCGTCTACTGTTGCTTCCGCTTTTATTTCCCCGCAAATTAATGACCTTTTTTAATATTTGAAACAGCAGGTCTTTGGACTTCCCCATACTTTATCAAATACTCAAAGAGCATTCAAAATCACTTTTCCCTGTCTAAATTTTCATCTGACTATAAATTAAAATACCGCCAAAAGACCTATAAAAATATTGTATACTACGGACGATTATATTAAAAGGCATAGCAAGAGCAAATCGGGCAAAAAACAGAAAATAGTTTCCATCACCATCTCAGAATTTAATGAATTTTTTTTTTTTTTTTTTTTTGCTGTGTTGCCTTACCCAAGGGAAGAACAAATCTGAAATATTTTTTATTTACCTCCTTTAGTTTTAGAGTTATGGAGGGGTCAAAGTACCCCTAGAGGGGTGACGTAGAAATAATTTAGGGCCAATATTGCCACTTTATTGTCTCGACTGTGACTCGCTCTCAGGTGCTTCAGAGAATTTTTTCTTTTTATCTGATAATAACCTTGGGTATTAACATTTCAAATTGAAAATTCATTCGAAAATAGTCAGAGCCCCCCCCCCCCCAAATACCCCCAATTTCATAAAAAAAATACAGTTTTTAAGAATGCTTTAAATCTTGGCTCTGACGTGATACAGAAAAACGTTTTGCACAGTGCAGTTATATATCTTCATATAAAGTGAATCCAATGTTAAAAATGTTTGAAGGCCCAGGGCCCCTCGGTACGGGGCTCCAAACATGGTCCTTAATGATAATTTATTCAATTTCAAAGGATTGGTACAGCTGACGCCGCCTTCCCACGTGAGAACTATTGGCATGGAGATGTAGTATCAACCTAGTAGTTTCATATTATTAAAAAACATTTTTTGAAGGAACAACAGTTTCCAAGAAAAATCCCAAAAAGTGCCTCTCTATTTGGGACATTCCACTGACACTCATAAGGCATTTCGGCGTTACGTTTAGAAGTTTAATCGACTTTAGTAAAATTGAACATTAGACTTTTCCTACATATATCACAAATATATCTTCCATGTATCACAAATAGTTCTTTTACAGGGACATTCAAAAGAATGCTAGTACATTACGCGGTATGGACATTTCTGTAACTACTGAACTGATTTTAAAGATTTTACCAGTGAAAGCTACAGTATTCCTGAGTAACATAAGCTAAAATTCATGCTTGTAGCATAATTTACAGGAACACTCAAAGTAAATCGTAAATGATGTCATAGCTGTCTCCATTCGCCAAATGAGAGGAAAAAATACTATCTAAATTTATTAGCTCTATATACCATGTCTTCATTTAAAATAAACAAAATGTAAATAATAATGTGAATAAAAGAAATCGTCACAAATCTATATCATTTATTTCTGACTTGTATACCATCTTACAACAAAATCGGCTAACATCATCTCGAACAAAAAGTAATGTATGTAATAAAATCTCAGGTTATTTACGCACTTTTATTATAAAGTCTATTGCATAGTTGGTTGTGAGCTGTTTTGATATAATTTTTACATTAGCAATGGTAAATGGAGTAAATGAAGTAAATCCTCTTGTACCACACAAAAATTATCTTGTCCGCTGTAACTCTTTCTGCGTCATCTTGTCGTGCCGTGGTCAAGTAAAAGAATCTGAGCCAGGTACTTTATGAAAATATTTCATCGTAGCAATCCCATCTTATTCTGATAAAGCAATAACCTATCGATGTCAAATAACTTTACATAATCCACTGAATAGTAAAAGTTCAGCTCAGTATTAGCTACTTCGTACTTTTTTTCACCAGAGGAAATTCTATTTTAAATACAGGAACACAACTTAAAATGCTGTTTAATAAAAATGTTTTATTTATAAAACATGCAAGAAACTTTTTTTTTTCAGCATGTTTGACTGTTTGGGGCAGGTGTGATTTAAATTTTTTTAACATTTTTGCATCTGCGACAGTTAAAATGATTGTTTTATATAAGGACAAAACATTTTCATATCTATTAAATACTAGCTTCTACCAGCGACATCGTCAGCGTCTGCTTCCGAATTAAGTTCAGAAGGAAATGAAGCATGAATGAATAATAAAAATGAAATTGATAACACTTGCGCTGTACACAAAAATGACTGCATTAAAATATTATTTCCATTTATTTATTTTAAATGAAGCCACGGTATATATAGATTTAATAAATTTAGATAGTAATTTTCTCCTCATTTGGCGAATGGAGGCAGTTATGATTTATTTACGAATTATTTTGAGTGTTCTTGTAAATGCATGAATTTTAGCTTATGTTACTCAGGAATAGTGTAGCTTTCAGTGGAAAAATCTTTAGAATCAGTTCAGTAGTTACAGAAATGTCCATAGAATGTAATGTACTAGAATTCTTTTGAATGTTACTGCAAAATAACTATTTATGTTACGTACATGAAAGGTAGCCTATAATACTCAGGAATAGTGTAGCTTTCTATCAGTGGAAAAAGTTTTCGAATCGGTTCAGTAGTTATAGAGATTATCATGCAGCGTAATGTAATTCTTATGAGTGCCCCAGTAAAAGAACTATTTTTGTTGTGTGGAGGATATTCCTGTATATAATCCGCGGATTATGTGTTAAAAAAGTTTCTAATTTCGTTATGCGTATTATACGCCGCCGCGGATAATCTGATCAAAAACATTCTCCATCAGAAAAGCTTACAAATAAAGTTTAGAAAGAAATGCTGTTTATGTTTAAAAAATAAACAACACATGGCTCTGAAGGCTTTCAAGACTCGGCAGACTGGCAAAATTGCGTCAGCCTCTCGAAGGAAAATACTCCCCTCCGTTTTAATAATTAGCGATCTGGCGCTCTCTGACGACGCAAAGCGTAAGCACCTTCCCAACCCCCATCAGAAAAAACATTTTATTTAAATGTTGAACACGAACTTGTTTTGTTTTATAGTAAATATTATAAGAGTATTTAATCAAATATTAGCTTGCCGCAAAATTTTGTTTCTGAGTAAAGGAGCCACTTTTTTATATTTTGAGAACATACAATTTTGGATATCTTATCATATTAATCAAGGAAATGTACAACATTAAATAAAAAGGAATTAGTTTCTTGTGGGCAGTCAAACCACATGTCAATGTCTTATGAATATCATGTCAGAAAGTACATGTACAGTCTGTATTTTACATTCAAGAATATTATAGCCAAAAAAAAAAAAAAACAATTTTTATATGGATTATTCTGTTGAGAAAGATACAATCATTTAATTGAGATTTTTTTAAAACAAACAAAACATATACAACTAAATATCAAAATATTCAGTATATTAATCTATGTGCGTTTATAAACTAAAATTCCCCACATTTTTTTCATTTATTTATTTTTTTTTTTTAGCACTAGGGTGCTACTTCGCTCAGTACGATAATTTTGTTTACGCATTTTTGTCTACGCGATCTTGTCGATAAGTTTTATAGATATGAATTGTCACGGTGAAGATCTTTTCAAATGTGTTTGCTAGATAACATGGGGGGGGCGTTAATAAAATGCTGAAAGTCTCACAAGGTTTGCAATTTTTGATAATGGATCGCTAAATCGGGTGCCAAAACGCGACAATTTATCTGTGGCGTAGCTAGGGTGGGGGGGGGGGCATGGGGGGAACATCTGTCCCCGGGCGCAGCACCTAAGGGGCGCCAAATCGACGCTACGAAATTGTAGAAGAAAAAAAAATGAACTGTATTCGTATTTTTATTTGTTGACAGAAAAAGAAAAAAAATGGAACAATCACAAATGAATTTTTTAATAAAGTTTTAATCAAACTTTTCACAATGACTTGTACAGGAAATGTTTGTTTCTATTTCAGAAGATTTTCTTTGGAAATCGGGTTGAGGTACCCCATTCCTTTTTTTCTTTTCTCTTGCGGGCTTCTGTGTGTTTGTGGGATTCAAAATTTCTGTCGTTTAACTGCGTTTTTTATATTTGGCCATTTTAGTCTCTAACTAAATTCCTAGGATGTTCCAGAATTCTTGTTTACAGTATTTTATCAAGACATTACTCAAGTTTCCCCAGTTAACTTTTAGAATAGTCTTGAAGGATTTAGTTTTGGATATTTATGGTGTAACAAATCAAACTTTTATGCATTAGCCATGATAATAAAAAGCCTATATCTGATTCATCGGTAATAGATAATGGCATTCTGAAACTCAAAATAGCTCTCTTAAATTCAGATCAAGTTTTTCTCAGTTTTTGAGTTCAAAATGGCGCCCCTCCGAAGATGGCGCTCCTTGCTTATCTTGCTCACTGTGTCGGGCCACCCCTGTGTACGATCCGCCCGTATGGTAATTAATTACGCAACTATTAATATAGCTCTTATCTATACTATTAAAACCTGTGCGCGTCTGTCTGTCTGTCTGTGTGTAACATCATCTCCTCCTAAACGGCTGGGAGCTGAATTTTGATCGAGGTGTCCACGGATTCGGAAAATTCCGAGGAAGGTCTTCCGCTAATTTAAATTTCGAAATTCGAATTAGTTTAGGAGATATTGATAAGAAAACCCGTCATAAACGCTAATTTTTGATCTCCGTAATTCCGCAATTGTAACCCCTGCAGTCAAAAAAGTGAGAAATAAACATCGAGGTTGCCATGTTTGGCTATTTTATTAAATTATTTAGACTCCTGCAGTAAAAAAAAAAAAAAAAATAATGATTTTTTTTCTGTTTAGATTATTTACAAAGTTATTTTTAATTAAAGTATTGCGTGCATGTGAAATCAAAGCAGGAATTCAATGTTTTTTGTGTGTAAAAGAATAAGGGATTGGGAGATTTCCGAGACTAATATGTATATTTTTCAGTTTGGAGGGAAAAAATGGCTGATTTGGCGATTTTGAGAAAGTAGTAGGTTCTACCGATTTGCACAGTTTTCAGCTTGGCGCAATTTACTGAGAGCGTACCGAAATAGTATTTTTAAAAACAAGTGTAGGTTTTATTAGAGTTTAGCTTTAATTTTTTTAATTTAGCAGTTATTAGTGCAGAAATAATGCAGTTATTAAGGCGAATTTAAACGATCTAACTTGAGAATTTTCACCAAATTAAGTAAATTGATTAAAGTGGGGGGAAATTCCGCCAAATTTAAGGTCATTGAAATTCTCGCATTTTGTACATCATAGTTAACGATGAATAAAATACATTAACGCATAGTTAATAATTCAAAATACTGCTCCTTTTCAAGTAGATGCCTGTTGTACTTTGGCGATCAAACCATATGAGTGATAGATTACTATTTCCCATTTTGGTTGCCGTTATTTCAATGCTTCGAATGATTCCTTGAAAAAAATCTCGCAAAATGTTGCCGTATGTTGGCACTTTGGCAATCGAATGTGTAAAAAATCATTGATTCTTATTCGCTAAGTGTGCTACGGAAATTTCTTTTTCTGGTAACTGTTGGAATGGCATTTAACTAATACTGTCTAATAAATATTTTGCTTTACAAATTAAAATGTATGTTGATTCCTATTTACCTTTCTTAGCAAAGCTGGTGATAAATATTCAAATATAGCGTAACGCTGTGTTTCATAGAATGTGTTCTTGCGTTTGTGCTGCTAATTGCATTCCACGATTGGAATGAGTCGATATTATAAGCGTATGCTTGGATATTTTTTTTAAATCCCACCAAACAAGGTGTAATAAAATCGGAATTCTTTCCTTTTTTCTTTGATTTTGGAGGTTGAATAAGAATGGTTTTTCAGCCCGGTAAAAATTGTGGGTGTTGTAAGGTTTGAAAGTAAATTTTTGAATTTGTTGTTAAGTTTAATTTGTGATTCATTTTAGCTATTTACCATCAATTTGTGGCGTTAATTACGCCAGTATGGCAGTTCTAGCAAAGTAAACATGAATAATTCATTTCATGTTCTATTTTAAAGATTGCTACAGTTTCCGTAGTAACGGAATCCATTATTGCCACTTAAGTTTTTAAATATAACAATAAGTGAAATCATTAATATCTACATCTCTTAAAACTCGAAAAATGAAAAGGCATTAAATATGAAAAAAATAGAACATTAACATATCTGCGCTTCTTTAAAAATAATCGAAGTTTTCATGCAATCTATTATATAAATGTGAAAGTATGTTTGTTTGTTTGTTCGTCCGGGTTCTCTAACTTTTTAAGATTTTTCGCAATTTTGAGGGTAGAAAGCTACTCAAATAACCGATTTCAGCACATTTCGTGAGCATAGTTAACAAAGTTGAGTTTATTTATTTATTACTTTCAATAATTCAAGTGAGACTGACGTCATTTTTATGTCACTGTAAAAATGCATTAAAAATCCTGGTTAACAAGTTTTGACAAAAAATTACACCACGAGCGAAATAATAAACTTCCATCCAGATTATCAGATGCTGTAGAAAATAAAATAACATGTGTTTTCTTACTTTTTCTTCTTTCACTAATTCATGTTAGATATCGCAACTGAGAATGGTGTCATTTTGACCTCATGAAAATGAGTTAGAAATCTAATTACATTAAAAGGTTTTGACGCAAAAATAACTATTATAAAAATTCAAAGTATTTTGCTTAATGCGCGTGTTACCCTTAGCGATTTTTGAGCTCTGTGATTTTTCAGAAACCATAATAACGAAAGGAAACTTGCATTTTTTTAAATCGTAGGAAATTCAAATGTCGGCACAAGATGCAAAATACTAATTAACATAATTCATAGTATTCGCTATCGGTTTGACGACGGTCGTTATATGTATTCCAAAAAATCGTGCAAAATGTCGCCAAATTTGGACGATTTTTGGCGGTATGTTATCTATATTAGATATACTCTTTTTTTTTGTTAAATTTTAGCAACTTAACAAGCTCTTGCAGAAAAGTTACATCATTAGCAAAATGGATACGGAAAATATTTGAAATACCGATTAGCTAGGACAAACCCCAATATCTCTCAAGTTAACTTTAATAAAGTTCTGTTGCAAGCGAGAGTTTTTCAACGTCGTATGTTTCAATATTACTCCGTTTGAAAACTACTGAGTGAAATGACTAAATTCGACTACCCTGGTCAGAACGTGACGTCATAAATTAAAAGTTGTCTGAAATTCGTAAACTCTGCAACACAGTTTAACGCCCTATTCGCAATTAGAGCGATTCCAAATAGTTCCTCGAGATTACACAGTTTGATGTTTTCACGAGTTGAACCATCGTGGATTTAAATAATATTTAAATTGGTTCAGCTTGGATGTTTTCCACCACTGCGAGATGAAATATTTTGCTGTGCTAAATACGCCAATCAGACAAGAATTATGCCTAAAAATATATGGAGATCTGTTTTAATGGCAATGCATAAATTTCACAGAATCACCAAAAAGCAGAAAGGCATCATTGGTTTAAAATATCTAATCTGTTTCTTTAAATTGAGCATTAAAGACTGAGAAACGAAGATAGATAATATTAATGTAAGTAATAGATAGTATTCTCATTTTTATCTCTGGTAGTAATAGTATATTTGTTTGGATAATATGGATTAAGGAACAGTATACCACGTTAATAACTATTTCGTGAAATTAAAAGTCTTATATTCATTATTTTTCAACGATTGTCTTATAACTAACTAAACCTACGTTGCGTAATATATTCCCCGGTAGTTTCAACAAAAGGACTACTTGAACTTTTTGACATTTTGCTTTTGCATAGATAGTTACGATTAGATTTTAGTAAAATATTCGTTTCCTACCGTGCGAAGAACGGGCACGCAGCTAGTTAGTATATTAAATGTAGTATTATTTCTAATAAGAACGTATAAAAATCCACCGATCACTGTACTTGTGTAAAATAATAATAATAATAATAATAATAATTCTTTTTAAATTATTCAAACAATCTTGTATTTTAGATAAATTTAAACATTATTTTAAGACTCATTAATAAAAATTTATTCTTTATACAATCATATCAAAAAGTCAAAGCTGGAATCATTAAAGCTGTGGCCCACAATTCAGTCTTCAAATTGAACATGTGGCAAAATATTTTTCAAAATCCCGTGTATGCTTCTCTAGAAAGTGCAACAAATCAGTCGTAAATTTTTTGACTCCTCAGCTACCTTGTTGCCGGAAGACTATCGACCAGAGGCTTCTGTGTATTCGTTACGACTACGTGTAGACCACCTACTAGGTACTATCATCCGGTACTTGAGCCATAAATTAACGTTCTGGATGCAGTGGCGGCTCATCCCTTTGAGCACATGAGCACGTGAACTTCCAAAGTAAAATATATAAAATAAACACATTGACAAATTAATTTTCAAATATTAAGTACACTTCCAGATTTTTGTGAATTTAAAACCTGAGTTTTAGTCTCTCCCCCTCCCCCCACTATTATTAAAATACGCTTATTATAGCTAACGCACTGTGTGTAGGTTACTGCAGCACAGCCTTTAATCCATCGCTCGTGTGAACGGAAAAATTCCCTTCTGATCATCTCTCTGAAAACAGAAGCGGAGAGAATTGAGTAGAAGTACGCCTCTACTGATATCACTCCGTTCGCACATTTTCGGTGTGCACAAGGGACATTTTTTGCGGTTATCTCTTCTTGATTTTCCCTTGGTTTGTTATGTTCGGTTAGTTAATCCATTTTCATTTCATTTTCTTATTATTTTCTTCATTTCTATCCTTTTTCACTATAATATTTTTTTTTACAAACTAGTGTAAATTATTAAGATGGGAGCAAAAGAAGTGTTTCGGAACTAAAGCAAGGACAATTTTCAATACTATCCCTTGACAAAAAATTGAAATAAAATGAATCAAGACTGTACCTTTGCTAAAACTTATCTTGGTGACCAAATGTAAGACAAAATATTACTTGTTTTCTTTCAGTTGCATGCATTGTTTTCTTTTAACTGCTGGAAACGCAAATATATTTTAATTTGTAAGGTGCATCTTATCTGCATATTTAATTTTCGACATTTTTTTTGTGAACCTCCATTTAAATAACCCATGACCTGCCACTGTCTGGATGCTCCCTCGTAATTCGAGGACATTTGAGGATTACTGAATGTCCACGTGCGATTTTTTTTTCTCATATTCTTCTACTTTTAAATAAATACTTGCATTTAGTACAAAGTCTACAATTAAGTATTTGGACACCTATGCAAATGACGATATCTGCTGTCCTGAGGTACGTTACGGCCTCCGCCGGTATATATCGTGCAGGAAACAGCATCGGCATTAGTCGCATGCAAGATGCCGCGCAGTTCGGAGCTCTCTGATTTCGAGAAAGGTATAATTATCGGGTATCACAAATGTGGCCGATCCTTAAGGGACATAGCTAGATATCTGAAGTACCCAAAATCGACAGTGGCCTATGTGATTAAGAAGTGGAAGGTGAGCGGTGATTCTCGGAATGTGCCCCGAGTCGGCAGACCAACGAAACTGGGAGACAGAGACCGACGAGTGCTGTCCAGAGAAATTGGGAAGAACCGCACCCAACCGATGGCCCTCATCCGCGAGGAGTTTCAACAGGCATCCGGGAGTATTGTTTCAATGAATACCATCCGTAAGGAAGCACATCTGCTTGGTTTTCATTGTCGTGCTTCTGCCCATAAGCCTTTGATCATAAAGTCCAACCGCGCTGCTCGGTTAATGTGGTGCAAAGCACATCGAAATTGGACCGTAGATCAGTGGGAAAACGGTTCTTTGGAGCGACGAATCAAGGTTCACCCTTTACCGTTCCGATGGCAGGGTCTGGGTCTGGCGTCTGCCTGGAGAACGTCTCCTGCCAGAATGCATTGTGCCAACAGTCAAGTTCGGCGGAAGTGGAATTATGGTCTGGGGGTGTTTCTCCTGGTATGAACTGGGACCCTTGGTCCCCATTCATGGTAAGCTCAACGCCGATGCCTACTGCACTATTTTGGATGACAATGTGCTTCCTACGTTGTGTCAGTTTTACGGGTTGGACCCCTGTTACTTTCAGGACGACAATGGCAGTTGTCATGTTTCGAGGTTAACCAAGGCTTGGCATGGTGCCAACGGAGTTCACCGAATGGACTGGCCTGCCCAGAGCCCAGACCTGAACCCTATCGAGAACCTCAGGGACAAGTTGGATCGCCGAATGAAGGGGTGCACTACCCGTCCAAAATCGGTGAAGGAACTTCTATGTCTACTCCAAGCCGCGTGGAAGACAATACCACTAGCTGTAATACAAAGACTTGTGGAAAGTAATACCCGGAGGGTTCACGCTGTAATTGCCTCTCGTGGAGGCTCTACCAACATTTGATTTTGAATAAAGTTAGTTTTTCTTTTCTATCACAGGTGTCCAAATACTTATTGGTAGACAGTGTATAGTAAGTATATGAAGTGCAGTTGAACTCGATTACAAAGTAAATGAAAAGACCAGACCATTATTAATAACTCTACATAACGAATTACGTTGATAATGGACTTGGGTAAATGGAATGGCGTTCTATGGACAAATGGTACAGAAGGTTTTGACGTTAAAAGTAAGTAGCTTCAATCGGCAAGCAAGCGAAAATGCAATCAAGAAAGGAAAGGGGGGGGGATTTAACGTATTTTAAATAGTTGTATTTTTTAATGACATTATTTTATTTTTTAATTTTCAGATATAACAGTTTTTTGTAGCACTTTTATGGGTTTGCCCCACTTACCCCCTTTAGGGGGGATGTGGGGGTGGGGCGCAAAATCTTCAGTTGTCCCTGGGCGCTGGTAACCCTAGCTTCGCCTCTGCAATTTATTATAAATATATTATGAGTATAGTAAGAGAAAATGCCTGGCGAATATTGTAAAATAGTTTTAGTAGGCGATTTTAATATAGATTTTAATTCCGAAGAAGTATGTTGTAGAAAAAAGAAGACAAATACGGTACATTCATAGATTATGATACGCTTTCATAATGGTATTTATAAAGGCGAATTATAGTTTCACTATGCCTGGCGAAAATTGTTAAGCAGTTTTGGCACGCGATTTTAATATAGATTTCTATTCCGCAGAAGTGTTTGATGCAACAAGGAAGGAAAACACGGCACACTCATGGATAATGATGCCCATTCCAAACAGTATGTAAAAATCGGAGAGGATAGTTGGAATATGCCTGGCGAAGATTGTAAAACAGTTTCAGTAGGCGATTTTAAGATAGATTTCGATGTTTAAGCTTTCTCATAAGACTTACAGATGTTCAATCAAAGTCTGTGAGGGGCAATAAGCTTTCCAATATCAAAAATAGTAAACATATAATTATTAAAACTATTCTAACAAAATTAATTAAATATTCTAAAAAAACTAATTAACAATTAATTTTAATGACAGTTATATATAGCCAATATTTTACATTTTAAGAAATGAGTTTTAAATCATTTTAAATCAGTTTCCTTTAAAAAGTGTTGCTGTTTTTTTCAGCATTTAAAAATTTGTTTAAGAATATTACAATTACACTAACATTTAATTTAAAGAAGATTTTTTTTTAAATTTGTTTTTGACTTATTAATAACATAATTTAATTTTTAATAAGGCATCTTTAAAATAAGAGTACCAATGTTTAAATTGAATATTTTCAAAAATAAAAATAATTATGTATAAATATACATACTTATGAATCTTCCTTCTTCTAAAATTTATTATTTGTAAACAAAGAGCTAACTACATAAATTACCATGAATCAGAATAAACTCTTGCACTTATAAAAAGAAAACCATTAATAATAAGCCATAGCTCAACGCCAGGTCTCCCCTCAATCCGATAGGGGCGCAGTAGCGTAGCAATTCAGTAGGTCTGGGAGGAGGGGGGGGGCTCAGTATGTTTTCATGGATTCTGGAAATTGAAAAATACACTAATATATGGTTATTTTCTATCATCCTCCAAAGGTGGGGGGGGGGCTCGAGCCCCAAACCCCGCCCTCCCTTTCCTACGTCCCTGCAGGAACGTAACCAGGGAGTGGGGTAACGGGATATACCCCCCCCCCTTGCGAAACTTTCAAAATTAGTTATTAAGAGCTTTCAGATTTCTGTCGTCAATAAGAAATTAAGTTTATCAATACAAAATTATATCTGATACAACCTCTCGAAAAAAAATTCTTTCTATCTCATGTGCCAGCATATAACGACTGTGTTATTTCATAAAACTATTAAAAGTAGAGTACTATTAAAAGTGGCGTTTTTTCCGGTTGACGTTTTCCATGTGGCGTTTTTTCCGCTCACCACACGAGGATTGTCTGCGTAATTAAGCCATGCCTTTGGCAGAGGATTTTTTAAGGTGTTTTAACCCGAATTCGCATTACATCTGAAGAAAACGGCAGCGCGGTAGGCCAGAATCCTAGACCTACACACTTCAACCATTTGCCATGTTTAGAGTCTTATCCATTCGGCCATATGGAATTTGATAAAGTGTACAGAGCCTTATCAGGGGCAAATCGGGGTTTTGCCCAATGCTCCTAGTCCAAAAGAAGCCCCCAAATTCATACATTAAATTCATAAATATTCTTTATTTACGTCCTCGCAGTTTTATGCTTAAATTTTTAAGAAAGCTTGGGGAGAGAAATTTTCTTTACCCCTTTTCGTTGAAAAATTAGATTTTTACAGATACTGGGAAAAATTAAACATCCATTAATCAGATTCAAGTACTATTGTTATTACCCAGTCATGGACGCCCATAACGGGGGTGCAAGGCAGGAAGCCCCCCCTTAGAGTTTTAGCACATTGTCTTATGTTGTAAATAAAATTGCACCACAAGGCAAAATCGGAAGTAAAATTGTTAACACATTTACAACGCATTGTTGTCAAAGACTCTCTTGACTTTCTCCTCTGTTCTACTGGGGAGCCAATTGATCATATTTCAATGTGCCCTTTTTCATATAATTTTCATTTTGAAATTGACAACTCGGTTAACAGGGCCAATTTGTACTCGCAAAGGCCTATGATCAGGGGGCTGATGAAAAAAAAAACTTTGTTAAAACAAATATATACTATAAAAAACAGTGCAAGACGTACGTTTCGGGTGGTACAAGGGAAAGCCCTTCATCGACCTCAAAAACAACATCCGTCAGGAAGGTAGAAAAGTGGGAGATGTAAACAAAACAGCAAAAGTAAGTTGTCATTAGGAAGGAAAAAAATTCTTAGAAAACCAGAGTGAAAGGGGGAATTAAAGTGGAGAACGGGGTGAAGGAATAAGCAAAAAAGGAACATAACTTTAAAAAATGAATAAATATTTTTTAATTAAATAATTTTAAATAGTTGACAAAAGAAGAACTAACACATAAACAATACGTCTACCCCCCCCCCTCCCAGACATCACAAAGAGGTAAAGAAATAGAAAAGGGTTTAGGAAAAACAGAAGTAAAGAAAGCGCTAGGATTTTTTGAGAAAAAGAGTAAAGTAAAAGGTCAAGAATTGTTGCACTGCTCTTCAAAAGTAAACTGCATGAATCAATAGAATTAACAATACAAAGTAAATCATAAACATCACAATTCGGGTACAGGACATTGCGGAGATTCTTCGCCCACGTTGTCCTTCCCACAGAATTCGAATTCTGTGGTCAGTCCTTTCCCTCAAGCCCCCTGCTGTATTTATTTTCTGAAT
Organism: Cheiracanthium punctorium; assembly: GCA_038373885.1. NCBI lineage: Eukaryota > Metazoa > Arthropoda > Arachnida > Araneae > Cheiracanthiidae > Cheiracanthium > Cheiracanthium punctorium. Next base: position 4,263 of record JAWZYV010017820.1, on the reverse strand, counting down.
AGGGAAAGTTTCTTTTGATCTTTGAGGAAAATACCGCCAATACGTGGAACAAGCCTCGCACCTCTAGCGAGCGGGCATCCGTTATCTCTGCAACAGCCCACCCACAGGTGCCAATAAATTTGCTTCAGGCAACTGGGGAAAGCACTGTTTTCAACAAAAGACCTGTTGACTGTCTCATCTTTTATTTATTTTCTCCAACCATTTTGTTCAAGTACAGATAATCTGCTCGTTCTGCCCCGAATTTCTGTCAAATATACGTATAAATTGAGCACGTAAATATTTTTGATCTCGTTGAAGAAGCCGACGAACGCAGCCCCTTGTGCCCGAAGCGCTGGTACTGTAACTGGACAATAGGGCCGGTATATTAAAGTAGGGTCATTAGGAGGCTCGCCCGTGGTCTCCCTCGCTAGTGCGTCCTTACCCTTACAGACAAATTTCTTTTAGCTCTTGTACAATGCATCCCTGAATGCATCGAGGATCGTCCTACAGGGGCGGCCCTAGGGCCGGACAAACCGGACCCCTGTCCGGGGCGGCAAATTTTAGGGGCGGCATTTTGGCTCGAATTTGAAAAATACATTTTGTATTAGCAAAGGAATTCCGAAAGATAAAAAATATTCCGAAGAATATCATTCTATATAACTTTACTAACTGATGTATCCATCCGTCATTGATGGGTTTTTACTAACCGCGCGAAATTTCGTTTGCATTGTAAGAGTACAAAAAATGGAATTAGCATACTAGCAGAAACATAGAAAGCAAAGTTATAACTCTTGCGTATTGTTTAAATATTACAGTTTAGAGAGTAACAAATTACTGAGACAAACTGTCAACAGAGAAAATATTTCACATTCAAAATTAACGTTATCTTTTAGTGGATGAGCTTCCTACATCAAAATGTCATTTAAAGGTGCAAAAGAAGATGCTAGTAATGAATATTAAACTGAAAAGAGAATGCCTGGAAAATGCTTTGTAATAGCAAGTAGCCTATATTTAACACTGCAACATCTGATTGAATTATATTTTGATGATTTTACTTGATGCGCAGAGAACTTTATCAAAGTTTACGTCATACCTAAAAAATAATTCAAATTTGTAGAAAATTAAAAACCTGTAATTTTAATTTACTAACCGCCTACTTTTTAACAAAATTTCATTTCATTCCCTTTTGTCTGACCACTAGTTGTTTTTACGAAGTGGTCACACAAAATTTTCTCAAAATAATATATAAATATATATTTAACTAGGAAGAATTCAAACAATGTTATTTAACTCAATCTCCTCGTCAGTAACTGAATTTTGTTCTATTAACTTTAGAAATTTTAATATTATACCTGAAAATTTTTGCACAATTTTCTCAAAATTAAAAAAACAGTAATAATAATTTAAAAAAAGAAATCGACGTAATTTGTATAAGTCGAACAGCCACTTTTGTATTACCTCCAGACGCCTTAAAGTGACGCCCCCCTCTCTCCCCGCCCCCTAAAAAAGAAAAAAAAATACAATGCAACTTTTACAGACCCTTTTAATTCTTTCAAATCTTTAAAAAATTTCGATGATGCTTTGTTAGTCATCATATGATCTAATTTCATTCTGTTCTCTTAATCCGTTTTTGATGGATGCCAGAACAAACTTTTTAAGCAATTTTTACAAAATCTCAAAGTGTATGAATTATTTAAAACAATTTTGGTATCTATTGTTTCAATTAACTTACCATTCAATATAATTCCAAATTTTATTCTATTCCATTGAGCCATTTTTTAACAAAGGGCGAACATACATTTACACACAGTTTTCAAACAACTGTTTTAAATCTCAAACCTTTTAAACGAATTAGAAATATTTTAGCACCTGCAGTTTAAATTAAGTTGCAACTTTTGGTGTTGCTATAAAATTAATTTCATTTGCTTCAGTTGTTTATATGTGATTTGCAGACAAATATTTACTCATTTTGCATAGATTTTTCACAAGGTTTCCAGTTGGATTCAAATTACACTTTGTTAATGAAATTCAACAAGCCAAATACTATCCCATATTTCTAGATTACATTCCTGATGGCAAAAAAATCGAACAAATCGCATTCTTGGTAAGGTATAAAGTTATTGACAAATCTAGTTCCAATGAGGCTACCGTTAAAGTTGATGAAAGAATTTTAAGTTTTTGTTTCAGTGATTTGGCTTCAGGATTATTTAACTCTCTCAAACAGTTCATGTTCGTATGTTCTATTATTATTTGGTATAAAATCTTCAATTCCGTGAATCCATTAAGAAAGCTATTGCAGTCAAAAGACAACCATCTGTTCTAGAACTCTTAAGAAACTGTAAAGATTTTTTTGTAAGGAGCTTCGATCGGATGTGATTTTAAATGAAATGTTCTGTTATGCAAGAGAACTGACCGACGAGATAGTATTCTGACTAACACTGAGTTTACGCAGCCACGTAACATATTAATTTTGATTGCGAAGCACGAGATGATCAGGTGAGAGAGACTAAATTAAAATTCAAGATAGTTTTACTTTTTACAGTAAACAAAGCGATTAATACCTTAGAATGCAGATTTAATAAATACCCAATGTAATTATTTCAAATTTTTGCACGGCATATATGAGTTAAAAGATCCTCCTAAAAAGTCCTAATTAAACATTGTAACACAGTGTAACAGTGTTAGCACTGTGTAAAGTGTAAACAATTGGAGTTAATGCTGACCGATGGAGAATCGGGGAATATAAACGCGCTTGATCTAGTAAATGAAATAGTGTCAGTTACGGCCTTATTAGGCAAAAAGGAAAGCCCAATTGAAATTTTAAAGCTAATTTCAACTCTAGATTTTACACGCACATCTTGCTATTGCTTCGAGAATTTCGCTTTCTTTGCCGATAAGTGTGGCAAGTGCAGATAAGAGTTTCTCAAAATTAAAGTTAACTAAAAATTTCTTATGTTCCACAACTCTTCCAGATACGTTAAATAATTTAACTACATTGGCTATCGAACATGAATTAGTTGAAAAATTGATTTAAGAGAAAAAGTCAGGAATTTTGCGAAATTAAAAGTCAGAAAAAGAACTCCTGATTTTTCTCTCTTTCTTTTGGTTTTTAGCTTAATGTGTGGTTTTTAATAAATATGTTTTTTTCTTATGCTGTGTTATGTTTAAAGAGCTATTTCAGTTTTATAGGCATGAACACAGAATCTGTAAACAATTTATTTCTTTTAATAGTACTTTTACTGGTGGAGGGGGGCGGCATTTTATATTTTTGTCCGGGGCGGCAAAACTGTTAGGGCCGGCCCTGTCGTCCTATATGATTGTCCCTGCTAGTCGCTCTCGCTAGTGTCATTTCGAATTCCGTTTTGACCTGAGCTGTTTCGTCCTGAATATATTCAGGTTCCTATATCGTCATGTTGAAACGAAAGCGTGTAAGTTACACGGCAGATTATAGAAAAAGCTACTGAAATAGGAAATCGGGAAGCTGCCAGATTGTTTAACATTGACGAATCAAATATTCGATTGTGGAAAAAAAAACAAGACTGATTTTGAAAATGCCACCGACGTAGAAGAGCTAATCGCCGTGGAAAACCTCACTGGCCAGAATTAGACGAAGAATTAAATAGATGGATTTTGAAAGAGAGAGAAAAGGGGAGAGCTCTTTCTACAATAAAAATAAGGATGAAAGCTCTACTTATTGCACGGGAAATGAATATTGGAAACTTCTTTGGTGGGCCTACATAATGCTACAGTAAGGTGACAAGATTTTTGAGCATAGAATCGGGGACATGTCCACGAAATTGAAACAAAACTAGGGACACTTATAATTAATGAAATAATTAACAGTAATTTAATTAAAAACAATGCAATAATTAAAAATTGTCCCCAATTCCTGTATTACATTTTGGGGACAATAGTAGTAGATAATCAAGAGTTCTGCCCATGCGGTACCATGTTAATTCTGTGGTACGCTGCACAAGTGCTTTCCCTAGGCTGAGCGGGGAAGGGGGCGTGGTCGGACCGGATGTGGGGAGAGGATGTTCGAAGGGTTGATAAGAATATTTTTTCCTTTTTTTCAAATAAGGGGACTTGTAATTTTTTCAGACTTTAAGATATTTCTGAAATAAGAGGACTTGGAAAAATTTTCAGACTTTAACAATTTTTCAAATAAGGAGACTTGTAATTTTTTCAGACTTTAACATTTAGTATCAAAATAAGCGACTTTGACATAATTTTAAATAAGCTATATGAATTAAACCTGAAATAAAAAAATATTATTATAAAATG
>JAWZYV010017819.1:0-27937 GCA_038373885.1 Cheiracanthium punctorium | reverse complement strand
TTAAAAAGTCCTCTGACAAAAGCAACCCTTTCGTAGGCAAGTGTCCCTCTTGTAGGCTTGCCATAACACTACTAGAACACCACCGTTCTGTGGCGAGAATTCATACCCCACTTTTTTCAGTATGTTTGGCGTTACAATTTCAAAGATTGCAGTTATTCCCGTTTTCATATCCACAAAGACATTTGGCGGAGGCAAAAAAAAAAAAAAAAAAAAAAAAATCTTTTATGTAACTCGAAAGAAAATAATTGCAGCCTGGGCGCCCATACCTATGGGTAGGGTGGGGCCTTTGCCCCCCTTCTCTCTACCTCCCGGGGAAAATTTATATTACCGTGACGATTTACGTTCTGGTGCACCATAGAAGCTGTTCAATATTAAAATAACTCGGCTGTTCAAACCTTGTCAGGGGGAGACCCCCCCTGTACCCCCCTAATATTTTAGTTTCATTATTGCCATATTAAAACGATACTAATTGACTATGTCATTTTATCTCTCATCCCCTTACCCTCTCATCTCTTTTTCCTTCATTCTTCCTTTACATTTATTTCATCGACTGGAAGTAAGAGGGTTTCCTGATATTTCTTTGGAATTGCAAACGTGGGTCGATGATAACTGAAGTAACTTATATAATTTTTAGCAGTGGCGGCTCGTCATTAAGGGCCAGAGGGGCCTGGCCCCCACCGACTAAGCACCGTCTAAATAAAGTATCTTCCTATTATGTAAGGCAGTTCTTTCAATAATTTACCTTCATTAAAAAAATACACGCTTTTTACTCTATTTTAATACTATCCATTAAAAAACGCACTTAAAAAAGCGATAGTTATACGATTTCCCCCTTATCTAAACCATGCTTGGGCCATGGGTTGGCCTGCCCTGAATGGGGCGTCTCTTCCCCGTTCACCGGGCTGACATATTTGGCATTGAGCACAAAAGCCATACTGACGCGGAATTAACTTGGCTTCCAAACGGCTTATTTGGCGCTGCTTTCTGGGCCCAGATCGATCTACACGACCGTACGGGGAAATTTCGGCAATCGGTAGCTATTGGCGAAATTTTCCGCTTAGGAGGAAACCATTTTTTATTTGCGTGATCGTATTTTTGCAGTGCACTCAGATATTTTTCTGTTTTGTTTTCTTGATTTACGAAAAGCGATGTATAAATGTATTTTTTATATATGTTGATATTTATTTTAAAATAAATAAATCATCTAAAATATTATGAACAGGCAATTATAAAGAACATAAATATTAAATATTTAAATGTGGCTTTTTGTTTAGTAATAAAGTAAACTTTTCAATTTAACATAACTAGGTAAAAAATCTGGAGTGACTCCACTCGACTTTCCGAACACTTACGATTAAGATCATTACCAAGCATTTAAATAAATTTTAATCGATGAATAATTCAAACATATATACCAAATTGAAGCTCGATCGAATGTACCGTTTAAACGCTAGCGCACTTTCAAGAATTTCTCCCCATAGGCCATAATGTAAAAGAAATCTTTGTCGTAGCCCTGTAGAAAAACTATAAGTCCTATAAACATCAAAATCAATACCGGTCTTACAATGGTGGTTTATAACATGTATACCCAATTTGGGCTCAATCGAATGTACCGTTTAAACGCTAGCGCACTTTCAAGAATTTCTCCCCATAGGCCATAATGTAAAAGAAATCTTTGTCGTAGCCCTGTAGAAAAACTGTAAGTCCTATACACACTAAAATCAATACCGGTCTTGCGACGGTGGTTTATAACATATATACCCAATTTGAGCTCAATCGCATGCCCTGTTCAGGAGCTATCGTGTTCACTCACATACACACAAACACACACACACACACACACACACACACACACACACACACACACACACACACACACACACACACACACACACACACACACACACACACACACACACACACACACACACACACATACATACATCTCGTAAAAAGAGCATAAATGAATTCAGAAGACCTCAAAACGTGTCAATACACCAAAATCTCGAATTCGAATTTTTTCATGATTACAATACTTTCCTTACATGGTACATGTTCGGAAAGTAAAAATAGCAAAAGTTGTACAGTAAATTCGATAATTATTTGTCAATTGAGAAATTTTAAATACTTACGCTGTGTGCACGTGGGGATAGGTTGTTCTCATAGGTGCACCCACTGAGGGGGCTATGGGGGCTGAAGCCCCACTACATGTAGAAAGTTAGAAGTGAAAAACGTTAAAAAAAATTAAAATTGTCGCTAATGAATTATTATTTTTTAGTTCTTTCTTTTTTTAATTGTCTTCAAATTATTTCTTACCAAAAAAAGATATTTATTTAAAAAGGATTTTAAATAAACGCTTACTGTTAGTTGAAACACTGTTACACACGGTTACAACATCGCTCAAAAGATCAGATAATTATTTATGACTCTATAATGATTTGCATTGCTTGTGTTCTATGGGAGAATCAAGTGGTACCCAAATATTTCGACGTTATAAGAGAGTTGTAACTAACCGAAGTCACGAGTTCAGCAGTATTTGTGTGTAACCCAGCCCCCCCTAAACTAAAATCCTGGGTGCGCCACTGGTTGTTCTATATGTATATATATTTTCGCGATTTTAATTGGCACTATTTTTTTTTTTCGGGCCCCACCACTGAAACGGGTCACAAGCCGCCACTGATTTTTAGTATATATCTTAACACACCATAAATTTTGCTTTTCGTTGTTTGATATTGTTGAGAAAGCTTTAGGCGAGTAGGGTTGCTGTATTTGGCCTGGTAACCCTATGTTGAAATTTTTATGAGTGTAACCTATTTATAGAAAAATACATGTGATGCATAGTCTACAGCTTACGAGATATTGTAACAATAGATTAAAGCTGTTGTGAACTAATAGTATTTAAATGTATGTAAAATTATGTCGCATTTTTGGGACACAATTTTCAATAAACTGGGTAAAAATGGCATAGTCATTCATATAGTAGTACTAGTCAACATTAAGATATAGTATTACTATTAGCAGTAGTACTTTATGTATATAAATTCCACTGATTATTGTGTAAATGTAACGGACGTTTATTTCTATTTCTGACCTTCTAGGGTTACCGCACCTTACCCCTGATTGCTCCGAAACCGAAGACACGGCACGACCTACCCATGGGATCCTATCTGAGATTTATGCACGACCCCAACTGGAAAGGAAGGTCTAACATTATCCAGCCAACACCAAAGGTATAAAAAAATGTGGATTTCCTTTCGTTCAGTTATTTTTTTTTGTGACTTTTGTTTATAATAGTACACTGGAATCTAAAATAAAAGTTACAAAGGCGTTGATTATCTGGAAGAAGAGGATATTCACCGTTAGGTGTGACACTGAGGTCTCCTGACCTCAATCCCATAGAGCACTTGTGGAATGCTCTATGGAATTGAACTCTTTGAATGTTGACAGCCCCCTTCAAAGACCCTTCAGGTGTTAAAATCGCCGCTTTTGGAAAAATGGAAATGACTGTGGCAATCCTAGATTATTAGATTCATTAATTGTTTGACAGCTCGATGTGACGCTTGTATAGCTGCACCCAGGAATGGTTCTAAGGTAGCTGGCACCCCAAGCAAGCTAATTTTCGGCGACCTTTTTAAATAAGTCTAACTCATTTATAACGAGCCCTTATTTAAGATGAACCCTGATTTAGTGAGGAAATCGGAGATACTTGGATGATACAATGTTAAGTCTACGGGAGTGTAGCTCGCTTTTAACGAGTAAAGCCCGGTTATATCTAGGAATATTTTCGTGATTTATAAAATATCTATTGCCTTCCACTTCCCCAGCTCTCCAGGTAATACTTTCTTAGAATAAAATCTTTTAACATTCCGAAGTCTATAAAAACGACTAAGACAGCGAAGAATATGAAGAAGCTATACAAAGGGGGCTCGCCTGACCAGGTGGGACAGTGCGACCCTGGATAAACCTTAACAAGAAAAAAAATATCAGTTCCCTCCCCCTAAGATCATGCTTTGATGGCGCGCCCTAAACACATGGCGCTCCGGACAGCTGCCCGAATTGCCGATTCCTTGAGCCGGCACTGGCTGCACAAGGTGGCCACACCTCTGGTTAGACGAAGCATCAAAGAGAGTTGTGACGTATCCTATTTTCATTAATGCACTTTCATTTGTATATCAGCCTCCTATGAAAAGATGTTACCACTTTCTGCCTTACAGCAGAAAGCATATTCCCACCGAATTCGGCATACGAACTGCACACGAGATGTGATTAAGGATGTTTTTTGAAAAGCTTAGTTCAAAAAACGTTCACTAGGTGGTGCTTTGCTTGCCGAAGTCACTCAAAAACTATGGAATAAATGTTGGAATTGTTTGCACATTTCCATTGTTAAATTTGCTGTTTTTCCATGCAAAACGCCATCTAATGGATATTTTTTGAACTGCACTTTTTTTTAATTCCGTTAGCGCACCTTATGTTAAATCTATACAGGGTGGTCTAATTCACTGTACAAATTTTGAGGGCTGGTACAGGACACTGTAATAATCACATTTGTATAGGAATGTATGGTCAAAAGGGAAGCGTCGAAGCTCAAACACAGGAAAGAACAAATGCAATAGATGGAGGAGAAACGGAGTTACTAGTTGCTTCCGTTGCCGGTAGATGGCCAGTCGGCGTTGATTTAGGGAAGAGAAGCCATTCTCGTTTCAGTTTTCGTCCATCGTTCGTATCACTTCGTATCAGTTTCCACCATTAGAAACCGCATGTGGTTTCAGCATGATGAGGCGCCAGCCCATTTCACCTCAGATGTTCGTCAGCACTTGAATGCGACATTTGGCATGCGATGGAAGTAGTGTATCTGGATTGGACGTAGTGTATGTATCTCATCTATCTCTTGGCCACCCCGGTCTCCCGATTGGACGCCCCTCGATTTCTTTTTATGGGGACATTTCAAGAGTGACGTTTATGCCACTCCAGTAGACTCCGATGAAGATCTCGTTTCTCGAGTATCCGTAGCTGCTGCACGTGTGCGTGAAATTCCTGGTATCTTTGAAAGTGTTCGTCAATCGCTGCACCGACGCTGTCAAGCATGTATCAGTGCCGATGGACGCAGAATTTTGAACACTTATTGTAAATTCATTTCCACTTGTAAACGAGGTTATGAAAATAAAACACTTTCCTAACATTTGTTCTTTCCTGTGTTTGTGCTTCGAAGCTTCACTTTTGACCATAATTTGTTCTTTCCTGTGTTTGTGCTTCGAAGCTTCACTTTTGACCATAATTTGTTCTTTCCTGTGTTTGTGCTTCGAAGCTTCACTTTTGACCATAATTTGTTCTTTCCTGTGTTTGTGCTTCGAAGCTTCACTTTTGACCATAATTTGTTCTTTCCTGTGTTTGTGCTTCGGCGTTTCAATTTTGACCACACAATCCTGTACGAAATGTGATTGTTACAATGTCCTGTACCAGCCCACAAAGTTTGTACCATGAATTATTAGTCACCCTGTATACCAAATGTGGTTACAATCTATTCACCCGTTTTAGCTGTAGAACCCTGTTCATAGGAGAAGTTCAATGAGAGCCATACTGTTCAATCTGCAGTCTAATAATGCTTGTGTTCCTCGTTGCAGCCAGCCTTCATGAACATGTATCCCACGCCGACTTACTCGACGATCGGAATCGACAGCCGAAGGTACGACCGGGCTCCTACAGGGGGCCTGACGTTCGAGCGCCCCCTGGACGAAGGTTCGCAGCTGGTGCACCACCAGTACAACTCGCCCCTGTTCCTCTACTCGCAGAGGAATGTCGACGAGACCATCAAGGAACAGACCGGGGTCAATCCCGCGTGAGTATCTCACCTTCCATTGATTTATTCCAACAGTATAGAACTCCGTTATAGCGTCATTGAAGCGATGCTATAACCAGGCACGTATTCAGAAAATCATTATAGGGGGGGGGGTGAAAACTGTAAAAAAGGCAGAATTTTTCACAAAGAGACTATATCGTTATCATTTTAGAGACAAAAAGGAAAATTTCGGACTCCCTGGACCCCACCCTTAACCCTTTAACGCGCAGTGTTCCCGCTCTGGGAACACCAAACTCTGACGTTTTGACTGTTGCCAGTCACGAAGAATAGATTTGATTTCGATAAAAATAGTTTCGGGTGACATAGCTACACGAGAATCCCTTACTTTTCAGCACGTCATTTCCCGTAAAAAATGGTCCGATTATTTTTAACAGCACTGACATCTGCTGAAAAATGGAAGAATACGAGAACAGCTGGATGGATTGCCCAATGCTGAAAAAAGGGCAGCCGTTGCCATTGCTCGACTTAACTACCAGCAAGATGGCAGATGATCGAAACGTTCATCGCGTGCCACAGATCTAGAGACCCTTTTTTGACGACAGCTGGCTGTGCCACACAGCCAGCTGTCGTCAAAAAAGGGTCTCTAGATCTGTGGCACGCGATGAACGTTTCGATCATCTGCCATCTTGCTGGTAGTTAAGTCGAGCGATGGCAACGGCTGCCCTTTTTTCAGCATTGGGAAAGGGTTGCGCCTCAAAGGGTTAAATTCTTCCTACGCTATAACCAAAGTCGGATTAGGGCCCTTCAGGGAGTCCCTAGGCTATAAAATTAAGAACTCTCCCACAAGACTTTTCTAATCTCTAGGGCCCCAAATGAATTTCTTTCCACAGCCTTCCATGTTCATAAAAGGAGCTCTGAGGTCGGCTCTGATGGGGATTAGGTATCCCTTATTTTCCAACTTTTTAAAAATTTTAAACGCCCTTCCCCAAATACGGTTTCATTTGCTTCAAGGTTAATACATAAAAATTTTTGTATAATAGAACATTTTTAACACGTGCTGGCTTTGATAGAGAATGTGAAACTAATGTGCAGATTTTATGCACATTAAACACAATTAGAGTGTTTGAAATAATTTAGTGACACAATTGTTTCAAAAACTCTCCACTTAAATGGTGCATATGTATCATTTTGAAACAAAAAAGAATATGAGAACTTTTTTCCCCCCCACGCCGTCACCACATATATGAGCTTATTTTTTAAACTGTATTTGAAAGTAAAATATATGAGGTTGCAATAGATCCTGATGTATCGCTTTTCTTCAGAAAAAATTGGATAAACGTCAATGTAACTAATATCAAAAGAAGAAAAAAAAACATGTGGAACGGCATTGCAACGAGACACAAGTACTAATAGAAAAATTTATAGAACACACGGGACTATACTTAATGCTTTTGGACGATGCACTACAAAAAAATTCAAAATTCATCGATCAAGTGCGATGCATCAAGCTTTATAGATGGCAAGAGCATTTTATTCTACAAAAAATATTTTGTTTCAGATCGCAGCTTGCTCTATCCGGAGTCGCAGCTAGGGTCATGAGTCCCTGACAAGACTTGAAATTTTGTGCACAAAAAGTTCTTTTTCTAGGAAGAAAAATAGACTGTGGGGTCTGCAAAGTGCGCCGCTCTAAAGATTGCGCCCTTGGCAACCGCCCACCTGGTCAACCTCTAGCTAAGACACTATCTGTGGAACATCAGAAGGCTTTAAAAAATATTTTAATATTCGTTTCGATATCACATATAGAATTCCACTAGATTTGTGCATGTGATATCATGGATTAAATACACCGGCTCCCCGTCTCTTCTGGTTTTTCTCCTTTGAGAGGCCGATTTCGGGGCCCTTAAAATGGTTGGGACTTACTAAGCCTAATGAACAATTCGGCCCTATCTGTAACCGTCATAATACGGCGGTATTAGTGACGCGGTAACTGTCCATCATATCGTCAATGTGGTTGTACGCGAGTTTTTGCTCTAGTAAGTGATTGAATTGCATGAAATCTGTGTCTGTGTTCTATAAAAGAGAGTGATTGACAGAAAATTTTGACGTTATAAGGAAGTAAAAGATATCACTAACCGAGTTCAACCGGGGCTATCGTGATTCTACAGGGCTTGCTTGCGCACTACGATGAGTCATCCAAAGAGGCCTACGGATGCTCACTTATTGGTTCCAGCACTTAGATACGTCATCTAACGATCGAATCTAACCAATGAGAAACGTCTATAGGCCTCTTTGGATGACTCATCGGAGTGCACAAGCAGGCTCGGTAAAATCATGATGGCCCCGGTTCAACTGCATTTAATGCAGCAATGCTTGAGTAATGCTTGTGTACGTCCTCAAAAAAAAAAAAAACATTACATTCGAGTATGAGTCCAATTTCCTTTGTAAAGTATTGTTCTTCGTAAAAGTTAATAATATCATACAGAATAACTTCTCATATTTATTTCCAATTTTGTGTTTTTCAAAAACTAATTAGTTATTCTCAAAACTAAAATTGGAAATGTTGCCATTGCTCGAATACTTTTATGAAAGGGTGTACACTTTACTTTGCTTCAATTGCATTTTCTTATTTCTACGTTAGAACTGCAGCACCACTTAAACGTGTTCTATTTTCTCTTTCACAGCCGGGCCAAACTCAACGTCAATGCTCCACTTTCACCAGGACAAAGCGCCCCTCTGTCTCCCGGCACTCTGGCACCGGCCAAGCCGGGCACCAAGCTCTCGAACATAGTGGACATCACTCTGTCTCCGACCTTTCAGATGATCCAGGAGGAAGAGAAGCGATCTTCCAGTCCGCAGCCGCCCAAGGAGGTTCGAACCCCGACCATGCATCGCAGAGTGGTCCAGCAGGGGCCCAGGCCGTTCGGTTTCGAACCCACAAACCAATACGGCGGTTCACGCGAGGTGATCCACCAATCCGGGAGCTTCAAGCATCTGATGTCACAACTGTCCGCACCCCTCGAACAGGAAGCGTAGACCTTCTCCGACTCGAGTCGCCTTTGGGGCACTTCTTACGCAGCTTTGCTCGCTTAAACACGACTGCCTTATCTATTTCGTTTTGTTCTGAGTTTAAATAAAAGTTGACGTAATCTGTATATACTTATATATAAATGTAATATCAGGTGTCATTTATTTCTGAGACTGTGTGCTACGATTGTGATTATTCGTTTAGTTCGAATACAATTAGTTTGATTCTGTTTGGCCATTTTTTTTTTTTTCCTCCATACAATTTTGTGTTCAATGCTATCTTCCCGACCAATTCCCTTAACCCATTTGTGCCTGGATATTTTTGCGACTTTCTTCGATTTTTACTGATAACAGAAATAATAGATAAATTTCGGATGTCAACTTCTTGAACAAGGGATGATTTCTTTTAAAATCATTATGCATAAAAATCGAAATATCAACATCCTACTGGGTCATGTTAAAATATTTTGTAGAGATGAGGCTCAATACTCATGAATAAAGGCTAGGAAAAATAAATAACATTTTCGACTAATAGCGAAAATTCCGTCCCAAAAAAGGGACGCTAGGCATAAATGGGTTAAGGACGTCAAAGGTAATTCTCGGAAATTGCCTTTCGGAAATTCCTCTGCGTCATTCTTCTGAATCATCTTCTTTTTCCTGTAACATTATAGCTCTGCTATTGAGAATTGAGCTCAATCAATCAAATCATTGCCATTCATCAACCAAATAATCCCAGTGAGGATAATAGGATAACTTCCAGTCTAATGGAAACATGTTTCTTCACGATATACGGCATCATCACAACAGGGTCTTATACAGAGTCATTATAAAGTTGAGATATAATGGCCTAAAAAAAGACCAAAAGACCTAAGATTGGGAAACAGTCCACGGCAGGGGCCATCCTGATTCTATCGGGCCTGCTTGTGCACACCGAAAGAGGCCTACGGACATTTCCTCATTGGTTAGATTCGGCCATTAGATGACGTATCTACTGCTGGCCCAAAGATAAAAGGTTGGCTTTGGCGCGCTGCCAAAAAAATGTATGCTGCGGAAATGGGTTCAGATGTGCAAGAAATTCTCTCTCTAGTATGTGCTGACAGTATTGTCAATTTAGCCACTTTTTGGCGAGATTTTGGCCAATTGGCAATACGGAAGTATTTTGTAAATCGGAAATGAAAGTCCAAATGTCTCAAAAGACACTACTACCGTATAGAATTTTAAGAGTCCCTGTACATCTGAACCCATCTTTCCTATGAAACAAATCGCAGCATCCATTTTTTTTGGCAGCGCGCCAAAGCCGACCTTTTATCTTTGGGCAAGCAGTAAGTGCTGGAACCAATAAGTGAGCATCCAATAAGTAATATATTTAATTCTTAGTTGCTAAAAAAGAATGTAAAAAAGGCAATGTGAAGGGTCACCCGTCTTCCCAGTCTTGGTCTAATTTTAGTAAAATAGTTAAAAGCGTGAGCATCCATAGATCTCTTTGGATGGCTCATCGGAGTTCGAAAGCAGGCCCGGTATTATCACGATGGCCCCCGACACTACTGACAGAGCTCTTTTCTCCGTCCTGGTACGTTACACAGCTGCTTTTAAAATTAAAAACAATTTCAGGAAAGATTATAAAAAGCTTTTTCAAGAAGGCGAAAGTCCGCTTCAAACATGTTAAAACATCTTGAATGTGTCTGGAAATGGAATTCATCGAATCATGAATGATGTTCAATACTATGTTAAATATTTGCGAGAAAATGATTGAGGAAGAACAGAGGGGCTGAATAATACTGAGGTTCGGGGAATAGGATGGCCGATTAGATATTCCCATGATGCTCTTCACTTATTCCAGAATTCTGAATCTATCCGCACGTACTGTGCAAGTTACCACATCTTGTAAAAGGGCATCACTTGATGTTTGTTTGTTTCGTGTTATGGCAGGCATACAAAAAGGTGCATCTGCCTATAGGGAGGGGGTTTTCTTGGTCCGTAAGAACTTTTTAAGGGGTCCTAATGCATGTTCACGTTACATCTGGAGGTAACCGACAAAAACTCCAGACCGTTAGATCGACAGCCGCGCGGTGTGAAACCTTCACACTTCAGCCATCTACCATTTAGGTTATTATCCACTCGGCCATGGTGGTGCCAGGACAGCACTTGGGAGAGATAGTATTTGTTCCACAGAGCTCATTGGTTAAACTAGAATATCAATATCGTCCTTCAAAAATGATGATGGGGCCTATAAAAAAATTAGAGTTTGTCGCCCATATTATGTCAGAACCTCCGCAATGATTCACTGCGGAAGAAGACAATCTGGATGATACTTTTGTGAAAGCATCGTAAGTTGCAGTTAAAAGAAATAACGTCATCGACCAATCTTTTTTTGTTTTTGTTTTTGCTATTTGTTCACTCTGGCATTTTCTGTCGACATAATTCGTGGACATTTCTGTTGGCATAATTTGCAGACATGACTTGTGGACGTCGATGCATTTTCGTTGCATTTTTCACTAAGGCTGACAGTATTGACAGTAGGGAACACGGTAGGGAAAGTAGGGGACAGATCTCGCGAGATCCCGCATAAATGTTTGCGGGACTAGTCCAGCGGGATTTAGACGGTAATCCCGCGGGATTGAAAGAGAAATAAATTATATTTATTGCAATTTTACGACACCTTCCCGATCATTGACCAAAAAAAAAATTGTTGCATATGGATGTATCTTATCTCAAAATACATGAATCAATATAATTACAAACTTTAATGTTTTAATTTTTCTAATTATCTTCCAATAGTAGTCAGAATCAAATATTGTAATCTAAATTTTTCGAGCTTTCCAATCTGCAAATGAACATAAATATTTCATGCTAATTTATCTCTTAGCGAACAATTAAAATCATTTATAAAAAAGTTTTCCTTTTAACTTTTTTTAAATTCACGCGTTTAACTATTTTACTAAAATTAGACCAAGAAGACGAGTGACTCTTTACATTGCCTTTTTGACATTCTTTTTTAGCAACTAAGAACTAAATATATTATTCAATATCGTAACTATAATTTTCATATTTCTGTAACTTCTTGTATTAGTTATTACAAATACCATTAATCATTACTATTGAACTTCATAGTGCGTAAAATCTTACTTTTTCGTATTTTTCTCTGTCGAAATGAATTCTCAGCTGAATAAAATGTCTATCCCGAAATCCCGCGAAACGAAAAACAGCGCGGGATTGCATTGCCTAGTTGACGGAAAGCGAGGGGTCGGGGGAGAATAAAATGTTGAAAATCACTAAGGTTTGCAATTTTTTATTATTTATCGTCCCCAAAAAGTGAATCTAGCTTGGCGATATCTTCTGTATTTGAAAAGAAACAGTCAAACGCTACAGTTAGTTACAAAGGAAAAGTATAGTTAGAATATGCCTGATGAAGATTGAATTGTTTTAGTAGGCGATTTTAATATAGATTTTAATTCTAAAGAAGTGTTTCATGGAAGAAGGAAAACAAATACGGCACACTCATGGATTATGATAAACTTTTCAAGTAGTATTTATAAAAATGAAGTATATTTAGAATATGCTTAACGAAGATTGTAAAACAGGTTTAGTAGGCGATTTCAATATAGATTTCGATTCCAAAGAAGTGTTTTATGGTACAAGTAAGAAATTTACGGCACGCTCATGAATAATGATACACTTTCAAACTTAAAAGAAGAGGGAAGAAACATAGGGACGACGCATAGATTATGATACGTGTTTTAATATATAGCACTTTAGTACCTATTTAAAATATAAAAGAGTTTCAGATTCCCCCCCCCCCAATACAAAATTTGACCAGGCTTTATGATCCCGATATCGTCAGCGTACTTAGACGACGCACAGTGGATTATATCGAAAGATATATGACTGATTTAGGAAGCCAAAATTATTTCTGATGTCCGGACGGTGGTTCCTCAGCAGTTCATATGAACGCTTTATCCATATCAAGTTCTTTTTCTTTCTCATCATGTTAAATACCCTCATTCTTGTCATTTTTGACACCTGATGGCTTTAGAATCAAATAAATAACTTATATTAAAAATAAGTATTGAATCTCAAAAATATTGAACACAACTTATTTTCGTTTAATTCAATATTTCTTGCAAAGGCGCAAAAGAGTGCTGCTATTGACTTAACATTTTTTTAAGTTAAAGTTTGCATTTACATAGCAGTAAGAAAAGAAAGATAAAAAAAAGCCGGGAAGTATTACAGAAAGCACTGTATTAATCAAAAACTGTGGAATAAAATGCTAAAAAAAATTATCCTCTTTTTTCTTTTGTATCATAACTTCAAAAATTTTCTTAAATATTGCTGTAACTATACTATATTTATTCTTACTTACCTCCTTCACCATAATCCACAGGGGAATATTTAATTTATTAGCTAAAATAAAGAATATTCACTTTACAATTTACACATTAAAGATGAACTCAAAAAAAAAAAATTAAAATCATCGAACTCTGACGAACAGATTCGATAAACAGTTAATCCAAGGAATGAAAAAAATATCGTCTGCTATGCATCAGCTATAAGGCAGTATTATTTCTTTCATGTGTGGCAACTTTCTGAAAATTGAATTCTGTCTTCCTAAATCAGTGATGGAAGCTCGAATGAAATTTCCGATTTTGAAGGGAAAATCCCTGAAAATATGGCCAGAAAAAGGTAAATTATACGGATAGCTGAATGTTTTGAGAGAAATATTGGCATTGTGTTTTTATGTATTATTCATTAATTTAATTTCCTTGTTATCAGCAGTGCTTGGCGAAATTACTACGCACATTTTTATTTACTTTAAAATGTTGGTGACAAATCCATGTAGTCTTTCGTTTACATATCTGTTTACTTTGATCAGCAAATTTTAGAATTAGTTTACTCGGGAAAATTACATACATAGATACATACAAGGCGTGTTCGAAAAGTTCGGTGAATGGTGTAATAACATAAAAGAAACAAGAGCTACAAACAAAATATCTTTACTAGCTTTCAAAGTAATCACCATTAGCTACAACACACTTTTGATATCAGTTGTAGAGCTTCTGGAAACTGTCAGAAAATGCTTCTTTCGAAATCGTTCAAAGCACCTTTGTCACATGTCGCTGGATCTGTTGTCGCTGCCACACGTCGTCAGCAAAGCATGAACCTTTCAATAATTCTTTGTGTAGGAGTGAACAAGAAGTCTACAAGTACCAGATCTGGAGGATATGGAGGACATACAAGAATTGGCTCAAGAAGCTTATCTTCAATAGTTTAAATTTTCGTCTCTAAAGCGTTGAAAGAACTCAAAAGCTCACTTTTACACTCACTTTACACTCACTTGCTGCTACACCGTACACTTTTATTACCAGTTCATGTGTCTCCTTCGCCGTTTCGTCTAATTTGAAGCAAAATTCGACGTTCAGGCATCGCTTCATTTTGCAATGACGCACCTTTATACACTAACTGCGTCAAATTGATCGCAACACGCACTTCTGTTAAAAATCCGTCATTTGATCGCTAGGGGACATTAGTTACCTTGTCTTTCATTGCGTGTGTGTAGCGTTGCCAGGCGTCCGGATAAAGCCGGGCATAGTTAGGCTTTTTGATTGCGTGTCCGGCCAAACTTAACGGTGTCCGGCTTTTGTTTGGCTTTTTACTGGTGACTTTGGCTGATTAGTCATAAAGTACTTGAACTGATTTGGCATTCGATGTTATTTATATTTCATTAGAATTTAACAAGATTCATGGTAATAATCAAAAAAAGCTTGATTTTACATACAATTTTTTTTGTCGTACTTATTAATACTGAGACAAAATCCTCAATATTGTAGGCTGCCCGGCCTTTTTATAAAAAATGTCCGGCCAAACTGGCTGGTCTGTCCGGCTATGCGGTTTTTAAAATATGGATCCACTCACCGAAATTTTCGGGCGCACCTTGTGTGTGTTTAAATATTTCATTAGATTTTGTGAAAATCGCATAAACGTTTGTTCTCGCACTCCCTCAAAAAAGGGTTAAAAGAATAGAATGAAATATAGCAAGATGATCAGGAACGACTAAAACAATAAATGCCAAATTTTTTTGAAAATTTCGAATACATTTATAAAAAAAATTAAAATACTTATTTACTTTTTTAGATTTTGTGAAAATTGTGCAAAATTTTCTTGAGGCATAATGTTAAAATACCTACAGTGAATCGTACAAAATTTAGTTACAGATTAGGAATGACCTCTTCATTTGAAAATCTCATTCAACCAGAATGAAACTTTAAATTTTAAAATAAAAAGAAATTCTTTGTTGCCAATTTTGCTCAGCACTTTGTTATCTGTAACCTGCAATCTTTTGAGAATGCACTATTACCAATAATATGCTAATTCCATTCTTTGTACTTCCTACAATGCTGACGAAAATTCGGGCTTTTTGGAAATTTGCAGTACATACTATAACCCGTCAACGACGGGTACTTCAACTAGTTATAAATTAAATTCCACTTCATTTGCCTATCTCCAATGACGTGTATGGGTGGCTGCGAAATGTATGCCGACCTGGAAGGCTGTTGGCTTCCTTCTTAAAAAAGGAAGTGAAAGTTTTGGATATCTATAGCAAAAATGAGAAACAGACTTTTGAAAAAAGCTATAGAAAAGACCCGAATCCTTTTTCGGTCATGTTCATGATCCGATGACACTCAGATTATTTTATTTTATTATTATTATTATTATTATTTTAAAAGAGGAGCGGTTTGATCACAACGTTAATATGTAGAATGTTTAAATGTTTAGTGTTAGGGCAAAGCAGTACGAGCGCCAGTATGGCAAACCAGCGAAAGACTTTTTAAGGGGTACTGACGGGTAGTTACGTTACATCTGGGAAAAACTGCCCAAAATTCCAGAGCTTTAGATCGTTCGGGTCTGTCCCGAACACACGACCTTCACATTTCAGTCATCAAACATGTTGATTATATTATACACTCAGCCATAGTGCTGCCCACTAAAAGGTATGCAAACTAAATAAAAATAATAATTAGTGCTAATTAGCTTATATTGTAATTATAATTTCAATTGCATTGTGTTCTGATTTTAATTGCATATTTTAGTAAGTAAATTTATAAATATATCAGGACAATTTGAAAGCTTTCCAAGTTTCAGGGTTTTAGGAGTACTTTAATCCCCAAATACTCCTGTTGGGAACTTCAATGCCATGCTGCCCTTCAAGATATACCCCAAACAAGGCTCCTTGCATTTTATGTACCTCCTTAAATATATTTTTATTTTTTTTTCTCAATCATAGATGGCAGCACCATTCGTAAAACATTTTGTTTCTGTAATCTTATTGCTTTCGTTCGGCAATCCGCAGAGTAATAAATAAAAAAAAGGGTAGAAAATCTGAAACACTTACAGATTTTAAATACGCACTATAGTGCTACTTATTAAAAGCATATCATAATTCATGCGTCGTCCCTATTTTTCTTCCTTATTCCATTAATTTAGGAAGTGTATCATTATTCATGAATGTGCCGTATTTTGCTTCCTTGTTTCATAAAACCCATCTTTGGAATCGAAATCTATCTTAAAATCGCCTACTTAGACTATTTTATAATCTTCGCCAAGTATATTACTTGGCGAAGTTATACTTCACCGTTTTAAATATTGGTTCGAATGTGCATCTTCCATGTTTGTCTTTCTTGGGTTGGTTCCTACTTTAACGACCCGACTCTCGCCAAGATGGCAATCACTAAACATATGTAGTAATCTAGTAATCATGACGATTTTGTGCGTTTATGCGGCAATCGTTATTTAGAATTAAAATAGCGATTTGGAATACCCTATAAGTAGAACATTCCGTTACATTTTTATTTATTTTGGGTTGCCAATTAATGTCGTTTTAATAATTAAATGTCTTTAAATTCCTTAACTGGTGCGTTTATCGCTAATTTGTTCACTTTAGTTTTCATCTAATTCTTAGCGTTGAAACATGTGCATAACTCTTAGAGACCCATGACTGCAAAGCTCGCCTGCGGGGAATTTTTAGGTTGGCGAGAGTAGGGGTGTTAAAATAAGAATCAACTCATCCTTGAACCATGAAACGCATCTTTGGAATCGAAATCTATCTTAAAATCCCCTACTGAAACTATTTTACAATCTTCGCCAGGCATATTCGAACTATAGGCATATTCCAACTATATCGCGTAGACATATTTTAAATACTGTTTGGAATGGGCATCCTAATCCATGAGTGTACCGTGTTTTCCTTCTTTTTTACTATAAAACACTACTTCGGAATAGAAATCTATATTAAAATCTCCTACCAAAACTCTTTACAAATTTTCGCCAGGCATAGTCAAACTATACATCACCTTTATAAATAACATTTGGAAAGTGTATCATAATCTATGAGTGTAGCGTGTTTGTCTTTTCTGTTCTATAAAACACTTCTTCGGAATTAAAATATATGTTTAATTCGCCTACTAAAACTATTTTACAATATTCACCAGGCGTTTTCTAACTATACTCAAAATATATTTATAAAAATCACATTTGAAAAGTGACACGACGCTCTAATTGTAGGAAAATCGTGTCTACACAAAAACCGTGATCGAGCGAAATAGCACTCAAGTGCTAATAATAAATTTCAGAATGTAGCCCCGAAGAGCCCCTCCAAAATAGATATTCCTTCTTGGGAAGTTTATGAGGTACAATTTCAGTTTTAAAATATTTGAATATTGACATGTGGTATATAAGAGGTTTTACTATGACCATGACTTCGCACATGGAAGCTCTCTTACATATAGTACGGGTTTTTTAGCTTCCTTTCAACAAAAGGCAAAGCAATTTATGGGACTTACTTAAAAACCTTTATTACTCTAACATAAATCATACATTTCCAACGCCAGTTTTTTCAGGCCTCCAAAACAAAAACAGTCCCAACAAAATTTTATATAAAACTAAATTAAATCTTTAGAATCCTCGCACCTCTCATTATTGTAACGCGACGTGCCCTCATTCTCAAGTACGTGACGTACTTCAGCTCAAGTAAAATTTCCCAGTTTTATTACCATGGAATTTCGTGCATTCCTTAGTTCACCTTCACATAATCCGTTCATAATGCCGACGGAACTTTACTCATATCTTTTGCATACCCCCTCCTCCTCCCTAGATGTACAAGTGTAATGCTTGGGTCCTCCTGTGCTTCTTGCAATGCCAAAACACCAAATGGGTTATCTTGAACTGTAGACTTTACTTGGAATGCCTTTTTGTAAATCAAATCATTACACGATATGATGTATGTGAAAAATAAAAAAATTACATTGTTTAACCCTTTGATGCTCAGTGGTTGCGCCGTAAAACCATCTTATTTCAACACTTTCACTGCTAGTCGCGAAGAAAGTTGGGTTAAGTGGTCCCACCCAACACTGAAGCAGCCGCTGCCATCTATCCACTTAACTACCAACAACATGGCGGTCGATCGAACAGCCAATATGGTGCCACAGAGCTGTAGAAGTCTTCTGACACGCGTGGCCGCGCACTCAGCTGCGTCAGAAAACTTTTTGTAGGTTTGTGGTGCACGAGATGCCCCTCGCGCAGACTTGCCTTGCCATAACTGCACAAAACAAACAATCTTGAAAAGAAAACAAGGGGAACTTATTAGTTCTTAATTTTATTGACAGATGGCAGCACCATATATAAAAAAATTCCTTTTTCTAAAGATAATTACAATAATGTTTGGACTCGATTCTCATCCACCCCTGCATGCGTTTGTCCCATGAACTAACAGTACTTAATTTTTCTTTCTGAATAACAGTAAAAACTTTCCTTGTGTTGCCTGTTTTATTCGACGTAGATTTATAAGCGGTCTCTTAAACCATGTTCAGAAATAAATATTCCAAACACAGCAAGAACAACAGTCGGTATCAAAAATCATAAACGTACAGGGACATTTTTTTTTTTTTGGAGGGGGGGGGGCACATAACATAGTTAAGTGTGGTAAAAAATCAAGCCCGCAAAGCCCATTCTGCCCGTTGGCAAAATTAAAATCTGCCTTCCCTAGCACGCTCCTTTTACTTTTATATCGCCATGCATACTATTAGTGAGTTGTCAGCTTAAAAATGTATTCCAGAGAAAAATATTGACTTAAGATTAAAAGGGCCATGGCTCCGAAATTTTTTCAGAAGTGGTTGAATGTTTCTATGAGGTAGATTTTTGAACACATATACTCAAGCCCTGATTATTGCAGGGACAATAGGGGCATATATCCCACGCCCCGATTTTGAGGGGCCCCTAAATTATTACTTTATGTGAATTTAGTTTAAGGTTTTTTGTTTGTTTGTTTGTTTTTTCAATGTAGTAAATGCCTAATTTTTTTTCAGTTATGAATTTACAAGGTGCAATTAGTCAAAATCTTTTTTTTTTTTTTTCTTAATTCTACCTCTCCATAGAAAAAATATCATATCAGATTAACGATTTCTGCTATAAGAAGTGGTAGCTAGGATGGCTGCTAGATTTTAAGTGATTATGCCTTTAATTTAGATTTTAAGTGATGACTACCCAGCGAGAATGGGGCACCAGCAAATAGAAATTTGCCAATTATGATCATTAATATTATATAAAAGTCAGGCTTTTAGTTACATTTTGTAAGTCTTCATTTTTATTAAAGCTTATTTCCTAATGTAGATGTTTCATATGTTTATAATGTATTCTCATTTATCTAATACGTACTAACTGAAGTACCCATTCTTCGCACGGAATGGATATTGTTAAACCAACTAATACAAATGGAAAATAAATAAATAAATATTGAATATAC
The DNA here is from genome assembly GCA_038373885.1 of Cheiracanthium punctorium. NCBI lineage: Eukaryota > Metazoa > Arthropoda > Arachnida > Araneae > Cheiracanthiidae > Cheiracanthium > Cheiracanthium punctorium. The sequence continues at coordinate 8,324 of JAWZYV010017819.1, read as the reverse complement.
TTTGATTAGAGATTTAATCGCCTACAAAAACTGTTTTACAATATTCGTTAGGCATATTCTAACTACACTTGATTTTTTAAAATAGTATGTGGAATATGCATCATAATCCGAGAGTGTGCCGTATTTGCTTTTCTTGTTCCATAAAATACTTCTTCAAATTTTAAATCTATACTAAAATCGTCTACTAAAACATTTTTAAAATCTCTGTCAGGCATACTCTAACTATGCTTCACCTTAACTTACAAGAGCATAGACACCAATATTCCACTTAAATAGACAGTAGGGTTGTGGAATTTCTCGACAAAAAAGAAAGATATCGATAAGTTGGGTCCAGTTTTGGGGACTAATTTTTTTATGCCAAACTTGGCGATAAATCACCAAAAACGGTAAACCTTGTAGACATTCCATATTTCATGTGGCAACCTTGAAACGTGATTCGCCTTTTCACCAGGTAGACAAAAGTCTTTGTCTTAAATTAACAACACTCAAGATCTAAAAAATACGTGAAAAACATTTTTTGTAAACCACACAGTATTAAGGTCCATTTTTAAAAACCTTTGAAAAGATTCCTATGAATTTGTGTTCGATACTTTTTAATGCAAGATTTTTATGGCTATTTTCATTTTCCTTCGATATATGACGTCAAGTATGAAAATAACGTTTTGGTCTCTCACACCAGTTTGGACACGAATTCTAAAAAAAACCCAAAAATGATTTTAAGCATATCTGTTAGTTACATTTTAAAGCAAGAAATTTATGGTTATCACATTTTTTCTCTGAGATATGAAGGAAAGCGTGAAAATAACGTTTTAGACCCTTACCACCGGTTGGGTGCTAATTTTAAAAAACCCTGAAAACGATTTTTAGGTATTGCTGTTAGTTGCATTTTAAAGCAAGAATTTTATGGCTATCTCTTTTTTCCTTTAAAATATGAAGGGAAATGTGGAAAGAACGTTTGCTCCCCTTACCCCCGTTCGGGCGTAATTCCATAAAACCATGAAAATTACTTTAGGTATTTGTGTTAGTTCCATTTTAAAGCAAGAATTTTAGGCTATCTCTTCTTTCCCTGATATATGAAGGAAAATATGGAAAGATCGTCAAAGAACGTTTTGGATCCTTACACCCGTTTGGGTGCGAATTCTAAAACACCCTGAAAATGATTCGTAAGGCATTCGTGTTCGCTACATTCTAAAGCAAGAATTTTATGGCTATCTCGTACTTCCCTTTGAGATATGATGGCAAACTCAGAAATAACGTTTTGGGCCCCATCCCCGTTTTGATGCGCATTCTATAAGAATCCTGAAAATTAATTTTTTAACATTTGTGTTAATTTTAAGCAAGCATTTTACGGCTATCTCTTTTTTCCCTCTGATAAATGAAGGTAAATGTGAAAAGAACGTTTTGGACCCTTACACCCGTTTGGTTACGAATTGTAAAAAACTCTGAAAATGATTTTTTGATATTTGTATTAGTTGTATTTTAAAGCAAGGATTTTATGGTTATGTCTTTTTTCTCTCTGAGATATGAAGGGAATGTGAAAAGAACCTTAAAGAACGTTTTTGCCCCTTACGCCCGTTTAAGTGCGAATTCTAAAAAGAAAAAAAAAAAAAAAACACCCTGAAGTTGATTTTTAGGTATTTGTGTTAGCTATATTTTACAGCAAGAATTATACGGCTACCTCTTTTTTCCTGAGATAGGAAGAGAAATGTGAAAAGAACGTTTTAGCCCCTTTCATCCGTTTAGGTGCGAATTCTAAAAAGCCCTGAAAATGATTTTTAGGTATTTTTGTTAGTTATATTGTACAGCAAGAATTCTACGCTATCTCTTTTTTCCTCTGAGATATGAAGGCAAACGTGAAAAGAACGTTTTGGGCCGCCACCCCCGTCTCAGTTCGAATTTTTGAAAATCGCTTCTTAAATGACGCCTTGGGAACAAAAGCTATAAGATCCGAAAATTTAATGTCTGTATCTCCAGTAGATTTGGTTGGGCAATAATCGTCAGTCAGAGAGGACATCTTCCTTTATATACAGGGTGAATCTAAACTCTTGGGGAAAACTTTAAGGGGTGATAGAGCACATAATAAGGAATCAGAATCACATAACAATGTGGGGTCAAAAATGCAGTTTTCACTTACCCGGTAACAATCACTTTGTGAAAAGTATTGAAGTGTTCATCTCATTTCTTAACCAAGTTTCATAAACAATAGGCTCGTCCCCAAACATTTCATCCAGGAAATAAAATAGAATTTTGGAACTATGAATTTTAGTCTTCTGTTTTCGGAGAAAAATACATTAGTTTCTTACGAACAATGGTCGGAAAGTGCTCTGTTGTTTCAGCACTTTTACCAAAGTGATTATTAACAGCTACATGAAGACGATGTTGTCGACCCCACATTGCCATGTGATTCTGATTCCTTATTATGTGCCCTACCACCTCTTAAAGTTTTGTCCAAGAGTTTAGATTCACCCTGTATATAGAGATTAGTATTGTTGCAGAATACTCTGCTTGTTTCCCGGGTTCGTCGTTCTAAAGTCGAGTAGGTGTAGAAAGCCCTAGTAAAGAGTCCACTCGCCAGGATGGAACACGAACTTTATTGCTTCTAGAAACTTCGCCGAACAATCATCTGTACAAAATTCACTAGAACAATCAGCCAGTAACGTTCTGGTACGTGTCCGCCTAAGTACAAAAGCGTTTACAAATGCTGCATTTCTCACACAAAATAAAGCACTTCCGCATGCAAAAATTCAGTGGAAATGTACGAGGGAAATCGTACACCGTTCCCCAAGACTCAGCAATGAAGTATGTAGACACAGCACTTAAAAACAAAGCTTCAAAAAGTAAGCAAACTATAGCACAATGCACAGAGCAAAGCAGCGTACTCATCTGAAGCTCGATAACAACTACCTTTTTCCCCCCGGCCTGTCTGTCTTTTGATGCTCCTTCGACGTACTTTCTAGAAAATTCGGGATGTGTAGGAAGACCCCCGAAAAATCACGTTCTGATTACGTCATAGAAGTGTAATAAAGTAATATTAGGCTATTACGTGATATTAAAGCAGGAAAAACACCTTTACAGGCCCCATTGGAAAAATCGAGCCCAATGTCCGAAATGCCGCCAAGCTTAGTGACTTTTTGGAGAAATATCGCCAAATTTGGCGCCAAAAATAAGTCCCCCCAAAAGTGCGGCCAGCGAAGCTCAAATATCAATATTTCTCGAGATTTCTGGAAAACGCTATGTAAACCAATGGAGAAACCCAATACTCCATATATCGCGCTCTAGTTAAACAATTTTGATGCAGCACAATGCAAAATTTAACTATTTGACGCTAAAATACTATTTTTAAACTATTTTTAACAACCAGGAGGCAGAACAGAACGAAAATTCGTAACAGTATATTTCATGTTGGATACATTTAATCAAATACTATTTATATGCGAACGCAGAAAAAATACATAAAGGAGTTGTCAGACACAGTAACAACCTGTAGGGGCCCCCATTCAAACGTCTATCCCAGGCCCCGGTTTATCATAATCGGGCCCTGCCAGGGACGTAGCCAGAAATTTTTCATGGGGGGGTTACGACTACTACAACTCATATATATGTATATGTGTGTGTGATAATGTAGTGAAGAATATACATTTTGTATGGCAAAAATTTCTCATGGGGGGGTTATGACCCCCCTAACCCCCCCCTTGGCTACGCCCCTGGTCTGACTATTAGTAATAATAAGAGTAAAAAGTTGTCAATTTACGCCTCGATAAAGTGAATATCGACTATTTTCACTTAAATACTGCTTACTTGATACAAGAGATAACTAATATGCACTTCCTCCAATTTAAATCTTTTAACCTCCGTGGGAGTAACTATTCATTCATTCATTCATTCAGGGGCGTAGCCAGAAATTTTTCATGGGGGGGGGGGTTACGACTATTGCAACTCACATATATGCATACATGTGTGTGATAAGGGAATGAAGAATATACATTTTGAATGGCAAAAAATTCCTCATGGGGGGGGTTATGACCCCCATAACCCCCCCTTGGCTACGCCCCTGGGCCCTGCATATACTTCATGTTCATCTGATATTTCAGGGGAGGACGAGATGAATAGTCATTCGTCCTGGATAATGACCAGTAGAGGCTCGAACATAATGGCTGTGGAACTGTAGCAACTCCCTGCAATTTTATTTTCTTTATCCTTTCTTAATGCACTTACCTACTTTTGCCTCTGGGGTCTTAGGAGTATTAACCTTTTGAGGCGCAACCCTTTCCCAATGAGGAAAAAAGGGCAGCCGTTGCCATCGCCGCACAGCCAGCTGCGTCAAAAAAGGGTCCCTATATCTGTAGCACGCGATGAACGTTACGCTCGTCCGCCATCTTGCTGGTAGATAAGTCGAGCGATGGCAACGGCTGCCCGTTTTTCAGCATTGGGCAATCCATCCAGCTGTTCTCGCATTCTTCCATTTTTCGGCAGATCAGGGCCGTAGCCAGAAATTTTTCATGGGAAGGGGGGTTACGACTACTACAACTCATATACATGTATATGTGTGTGTGATAATGTAGTGAAGAATATACATTTTGTATGGCAAAAAATTTCACATGGGAGGGTTATGACCCTCCTAACCCCCCCCCCTTGGCTACTCCCCTGCAGCAGATGTCAGTGCTGTTAAAAATAATCGTGACCATTTTTTGACGGGAAATGACGGGCTACAAAGTAAAGGATTCTCGTGGAGCTATGGCACCCGCAACTGTTTTTATAGAAATCAAATCTATTCTTCGTGACTGGCAACGGATTTAGCAACTTCAATACTTCCGACTTCTATAAAGTGGAGGCGCCTTGCTTTTAAGCCTCACGTTATGAAGGAAAGACAAAATACAACTTCATTAAAAAACTTCTAATTAGTATTTAAAAAATCTGGAGTGATTCCACTGGACTTTCCGAACACTTACGATTAAGATCATTACCAAGCACTTAAATAAATTTTAATCGATGAATCATTCAAACATATATACCAAATTGAAACTCAATCGAATGCACCGTTTAAACGCTTGCGCATTTTCAAGAATTTCTCCCCATATGCCATTATGCCATAACATAAAAGAAAGTTTTGTCGTAGCCCTTTAGGAGAACTATAAGTCCTATACACACCAAAATCAATACCGGTCTTAGGATGGTGGTTTATAACATGTATACCGAATTTGAGCTCAATCGAATGTATCGTTTAAACGCTAGCGCACTTTCAAGAAATTCCCCCCATAGGCCATAATGTAAAAGAAATCTTTGTCGTAGCCCTGTAGAAAAACTGTAAGTCCTATACACACCCAAATCAATACCGGTCTTGCGACGGTGGTTTATGACATATATATCCAATTTGAGCTCAATCGAATGCTCCGTTCAGGAGCTATCGTGTTCACTCACATACACACAAACACACATACACACACACACACACACATACACACATACATACATACATCTCGTAAAAATAGCATAAATGGATTCAGAAGCCCTCAAAACGTGTAAAAACACCAAAATCTCGAATTCGAATTTTTTCATGATTACAATACTTTCCTTACATGGTACATGTTCGGAAAGTAAAAAAGATGTCTTTTTCTTCTTACTTCTATGGAAACAAGCTTTCACTTTCTATTGAAATGTACAAATCAGCCTATTGTTAGTTAAGAACATTCGCCCATCAATAAACAAACTGATCTCGTTGAATCATTAGCATGTGTCCCATTGTTGACATGCAATTGCTCTCAACAATAGAAACTTTATATGGAAGTACTGGGAGTATAAAGACGTGGCCTGCGATAGCCACGCACAGAAAGGGCTTGTGCTGTGTCAGCCAAGCCCCCTCGAAATGAAGGGCTCTATTCCAAAGTGTGCACGATGAGTAAAGTGTGAAAGTGCATGGTGCAATGCATTACATGTAGTGTGTATCATGCAGGATCACAGTTTACTGATTCAGTGGATTAACTGAGAGGAATAGGAGTCCTCTGGAGGTGTGCAAAAATATACCTTGGTCACTAACTTGTGGACGCGCAAAATTGAACCTTGTGAATTATTTGTTGAGTTGTGACCGACAGTAGTTGTGTGTGTAGTCCGCGTGACCGACAGCAAATGTGTGTGCTATTGTATAATTCAGTGTATCGACATAAAGGAATGATCTGGATATAAAGGGCTCACAAAACAGTGATCACGGTATATGCAAAATTTTTACACCATTTTTTACTGCAGAAGTCTTCTTCATTGATTTGAAATGAGTAACCTGTAATTTTTCCTGTAAATATACTATTTTTTTAAGTAAATAACAACGCGATTTTACCCGCGGAGTTTGTAAAAGTACCGCATCTATTGGCCGAGGAGAACTGGATAGCGATGAGAGAAAAATTGGTGGCTGGAAACTTAGTCGTAAGAACAAACCTGTTCGATAGTAACTTCATTCAGAATCTTTCCTGAAAGGTGAAAGTGTTCTGTGAAATTTTTTTTCAAATTTTATTGATATGGTCTTCCATTCGAAGCCTTCGAAATGCTTTTTAAAATATTTTGAACGTTCACATATTTTCATCTCGCTCATCTTGAAAATAAAAAAAAAGTAAAATTTTCTCAAAAGTTTTCTTAGTTTCGGAACTTTCATTCTTTTTGAGCACACCTTTGCAAGAATATTGTTTTTATGCCTTTTAGGATTCCGCAAAAAATAGCCTCTACTTTCAAAAATTGCATTTTTACTTAATAGTTATTTTTTACTTTTTCGTTACAAATGAAACACTTATTTTATTTAAGTAAAGTTTTAAAGTATACCTAAAGAAATGCAATTTTTTTTAGACGTCCCTATTTGTAACTAAAGTTTGTTGTTTAGCTAGTATTTGCAACTAAAGCAAAGTTTTATTTGTAACGAAAAAGCTAATTTTCATTATTTTATGTATGTTTCTTATAATTATCGTAAATTTGACCTTTAAACCATTCTTCCTCAGGCGGTAATCGAACCCGGGCCTCCCGGCCGTAAGCCAGGTATTGGAAAAATTAGATATTTTGATTTAGCAACTTCAATGCTTCCGACTTCTATAAAGTGGAGGCGCCTTGCTTTTAAGCCTCACGTTATGACGGAAAGACAAAATACAACTTCATTAAAAAACTTCTAATTAGGTATTTAAAAAAGATAATTTTTTTTTCTTTCTTTTAAGGAAATAAGATTTCATTTTCTATTGAAATCTACAAATCAGCCTATTGTTAGTTAAGAACATTCGCCCATGAATAAACAAACTGATCTCGTTAGGAATATCGATAGGAATCCTGTGGAGGTGTGCAAAAATATACCTTGGTCACTAACTTGTGGACGCGCAAAATTGAACCTTGTGAATTTTTTGTTGAGTTGTGACCGACTGTAGTTGTGTGTGTAGTCCGCGTGACCGACAGAAAATGTGTGTGCTATTGTATAATTCAGCGTATCGACATAAAGGAATGATCTGGATATAAAGGGATCACAAAACAGTGATCACGGTATATGCAAAATTTTTACACCATTTTTTACTACAGAAGCCTTCTTCATTGATTTGGAATGAGTAACCTGTAATTTTTCCTGTAAATGTACTATTTTTTTAAGTAAATAACGACGGGATTTTACCGCTAAGTTTGTAAAAGTACCGCATCTATTGGCCGAGGAGAACTGGATAGTGATGAGAGAAAAATTGGTGGCTGGAAACTTAGTCGTAAGAACAAACCTGTTCGATAGTAACTTCATTCAGAATCTGAACTGAAAGGTGAAAGTGTCCTGTAAATTTTTTTTTTCAAATTTTATTGATATGGTCTTCCATTCGAAGCCTTCGAAATGCTTTTTAAAATATTTTGAACGTTCACATATTTTCATCTCGCTCATCTTAAAAAAAAAAAAAAAAAAAAAAAAGTATGATTTTCTCAAAAGTTTTCTTAGTTTCGGAACTTTCATTCTTTTTGAGCACACCTTTGCAAGAATATTGTTTTTATGCCTTTTAGGATTCCGCAAAAAATAGCCTCTACTTTCAAAAATTGCATTTTTACTTAATAGTTATTTTTTACTTTTTCGTTACAAATGAAACACTTATTTTATTTAAGTAAAGTTTTAAAGTATACCTAAAGAAATGCAATTTTTTTTAGACGTCCCTATTTGTAACTAAAGTTTGTTGTTTAGCTAGTATTTGCAACTAAAGCAAAGTTTTATTTGTAACGAAAAAGCTAATTTTCATTATTTTATGTATGTTTCTTATAATTATCGTAAATTTGACCTTTAAACCATTCTTCCTCAGGCGGTAATCGAACCCGGGCCTCCCGGCCGTAAGCCAGGT
>JAWZYV010017818.1:0-12760 GCA_038373885.1 Cheiracanthium punctorium | reverse complement strand
TTAATTTCTAAGCAATTTTTAAACAACTCATTTTGCAATACAAAATTGAAATTGCTGTTTAAATGGGTTCTTTGCTTTAATAATTCAAGCATTTGATCGTTCTTCAATATTTTATAATTTTGAAATATTCAGTTTTGGCTTCTTCTGTACTCGCATTGTCCGCTATTGAGGAAGGAAATATTCATTTTGCTGTGTGCTACCTTCTCGTAGACGACCAACGTTACCTTTTGTGAAAGGACGACCTAACAAAGCCCAAGCCTGGCGTTAAATCTGACCAATCATCGTGGAGTGGTAAAAAACCACCATTCAACGTAAGGCATAGTTTGTGTTCGAATATTAATTTCATTTTCCTACATAGTTACTTATATGAATTTAATATTTGGCACAATTTATTCATAAATTCATTTCCCCAAGTTTTTAAAACCACTAAGTTAAATTATTTGTAACAAATTCTGTTAAAATTTCGTTATGAATAAACATCGGAATAATGTCAGCAATTATCACCTAAGATTTCCATGCTGCGAGATTATATAAGGATAAAATAGTATACAAAACTGACGGAAAACCATTCTCGTAATGCGGTTTTGGTTCCATGAATGCATAAGTGAAAACTGTCAGCTGAATTAGATTAAGAATTCGGCAAAAATTACTTCGTAGCTCTCTACAAAACTTGCATTGGCCGCGGTACCAAAATTCAGGAGATGCTTCTCTTGTTATATTTATTAATTTAAATTTCAATCGGTCTCCCGAATGCATTTCTTCGCACGACTGATTTCATTGTATTAGCCCTTTCAGATCTGATTAATTTCTTTCAAATAGACAAGTTTTCTTTTGATAGATTAAATTTAATTAAAAAATCCCAATTAAATGTTCGAGAAAATGGCTCTTTCTTCATGTGCCAATTACTGACGTACAGGATAAGTGCTCTATTGGCAATTTGTCCTCTATCGTAGACGTAGGGTCTGAAAGTTTTGAGCTCTTTTGTACCAGCACTACTCATGCCATATTTGAATGTCGGTGTTGCACTATCAGATTCTTATGTTTCAAAATATCAGTTTACTGGAGATTGCAAAGTTAACGAATGAACACCATAAAATTTGACTGACCCAAGAGCCAGGGAGTTAAATTAGTTATTTAAATTGCCTGAAAAGTAGCTAAATATAAAAATTCGCTAAAGGCATACGGTTGTTTTACTGAGCTAAAGTAAAATCTTGGGAGGAGATGGACATAACCATGGCCTAGTGGATAAGACACTGAACATGGTAGACGGCCTCAAATGAAAATCCAGGGTTCTGGCCTACCTCGCGGCCGTTTATCCGTCTAGAGTTCTCGTAGATTTTCTTCAGATGGAACGTGATTATGCGTTAGAATCCCCTTAAAGTCCACCCTGATGCATATAGCTCTCGTGTAGCTTTTGTGATACAACACATCCTGGCAGGAGATGAAGTCGCGATCTCTACTAAAACTAGACGTTCAATCTCGCTGAGACATCTCGACGCGCCTGCAAGACTTGTTGGGAATTGAGTTTCAATGTTGTAGGTTCATTGAATATAGTTTGGTCTAGTACAATACTTGAGAAAGCCAGTAAGAATGAAAATAGAGTATCTGAAATTTATAATTTACTTTGTTTTTCGAAATTTGAAGCATAACATGTGGCTCGCTAAAATTAGTTAATTATGAGTAATTCGTGGTAGTAGTAATAAATTCAAAGCACTATACTACTCTAGCTAACTACACAATATCTCTTTCTCCGATTGCCCGCACAATGCGAATTTCTATTAATGTGCTGATAACGGAACGATTGCAGGCCGAAAAAAGAGGTATGTGCTTTGTAAACGTAAACATTTTTAAATTTCGGTTTTTAAAAATTTAGTAAATGAGATTACTGTTTTTAAAATGATAAATTGCGATGATCAGATGACCGAATTTACTACAGACTAGTTGAGAAAAAATTATTCAATTACGCGTTGGTAATTTGTTATGTTGGCTGAAAACTAAACTGTTTGAAGTAATAAAATTACAATCTTATATAAAAGCTACTAGCATTCTAATGAATATGGTTTTTATTGAAGTATTATGTTATTCATAAATATTCGTAGTATTTTTAAAGTTAAAGGCTAGAGTTTTTTCCTTCAAGTTGCAGAGGTAGAAAAATTATCAAATCCTGTTTCACTTTAAATTTTAAGATTTACCCAAGATAGAAAATGTTTATGTTCAAAATATTGGTAGCAAAATGAACTTTTTATAGTTAAAACTGCATTAAGTAGATCAGGGGTTTAGCAAGCACGATGCCTCTAAATATCTGGGAAGTATTGTATTCCCGATTCCTTAACTCAGGATCTGAGCCAAAGTCCGTCTGGATGTTTGAAAAGCAGATACAAATTGTTAAAGTTGGAGCCATGTTGACAATTAGCAGATTTGAATAGATTTCGTTAATCATTGGCTTTGGAATAACCTGTCGTGCATAAAACTGATTAGTTTCTTAATAAGCAGTATAATCTTGATTACTTAAATGACTAGAATTTTTATGATCATGAATAAAAATTGAGAAATGAACAGTCATTTCGGATTACTGGATTCTGTTTTTCACTCTCAATTCAATAAGAGTAACTAAGTGTTAAAGATGTAAATTTTATGCTCATTTTACTAAGGAAATTCATATAGGAAGACCGGACTGAAATCTGCACTTTTGAAGTATAACGGTGAAAGTATAAGAACAACGCTTTAGATTTCATAAAATTTTGGCAGAGACCATGAATGTACAAATGTCCAGTCCATAAACTTGTTTTACCTTAACAGTATTTCCAAATGTAAAGTTTTTATTGATCAAGATATTGTTATAAAGAATTGTTTAAGTGTCTCGAGGCTTGAATAAGATTGGATATATTTCTAAATGATGAAATTCAGATTAAAGTTTAGTCACTTGTAAAGATGCTCTTCCTAGAGTTAATTTCGGAAAAATTCTGGTCCTTTAAAGTTGGAAGAGTCATAATGCACATGAGTTGGAGCATAATCTGCGAAGTAAAGTGAAAATATTTTTTCAACAAGTTGTCCTTTGATGTACTCTTCAGCGTTTCAAAGGCTGTTAACAGCCCAGTTCTTTTCGAATGCTTGTCATGGACTTGCCGAAGTCGCAGGGCATGAAATGCTTGTTAAACCGTGTATGAACTGTAAGCATGAAACTTAGTCTCCTATACTGAATGGCAACTTATTTCGTACAACACATACCAGGCGATATTGCCCTAGGACTTATGCTTTCATAGTTTCCGATTTAACTGCCTGGCCTTCAGGGAACTTTGCACTCGACTCATGTTGCTTGCCTTCACGTTGATCTAGACTTCTATGATTTGTCTCGTCGTCAAGCTGATCAGCGAACGGAAGATTGTCAACAAGACTTGTTTTGCAGTAAGTGTATGAAAGGCAATTGTGGCTATCATCCAATGTAATACCAAGGGCACTTGACACAAGACATGCTAGACGTCATTTCTTATAATTCCCTAGTAACTTACGCCTTCTTAGTTTGATTTATTCCCAGTGACTAGACATCTCCTTTGAACTATTGTTGATACTTCTGTGGCAACTACGTCGCCTTCAAGGAACTTTGAAATGGACTGATGTTGCTGTGACCGTACCCTCCAGTGGATCACACTTCTGAAACGAGTGTAACCGTCAAGCGGATCGGCAAACGAATGATCGCCACCTAAAAGACGTGGTTTCCAGTACGACTATGAAAGAGAATTGTGGTTATCTGATGCAATTTCTTCTGAAGGTGTTTACCACGAAGTCTAACTTCGCTGACTGGCACTTTAGGAAAGGTTTGAGACTTCTTTACTATTGGCATGTTTACTTTGATAATTTACATTGCGTTATCTGATTAAATACGATAGTTTCAGATTCAACTACTTGGCCTTCCAGCAACTTTGATTCGCAGTCATGTTATTTGTCTTCAAGTTGAGCAAGACTTCTGTGGTTCGTGTCGTCGTCAAGCTGGACCGCGACCGAAAGATCGTCACCTAAAAGACGTGGTTTCCAGTCCGAATGAGTAAGAGAATCGTGGTCATCACCCGATTAAATTTCTTCTGAAGGTCTTTCAACTGCATCACGAAGTCCAAATTAGCAGTCTGGCACTACAGAAAGGTTTGAAATTTCTTTACTATTGGCATTGTTATTTTGATTATTCAAATTCAGTTATCTGATTAAATATGATTGGCTGAAGATAGAATATGTGCACTGTTAACCGATGAAAATTTTTTATTGCTTATAAACTTAATATTTTGGTTTACATAAAACTAGCCAATAAAAGTACTCGCATGACTTAACCCTTCAACGCGCAGTGTTCCCGCTCTGGGAACATCCAACTCGGACGTTTTGACTGTTGCCAGTCACGAAGAATAGATTGGATTTCTATAAAAAAATAGTTGCGGGTGGCATAGCTACACGAGAATCCTTTAATCTTTAGCACGTCATTTCCGTAAAAAAAATTCCACGATTATTTTTAACTGCACTGACATCTGCTGAAAAATGGATGAATGCGAGAACAGCTGCATAGATGGCCCAATGCTGAAAAAAGAGCAGCCTTTGCCATCGCTCGACTTAACTACCAGCAAGAGGGCGGACGACCGAAACATTCATCGCGTTCCACAGATCTAGACCCTTTTTTGACGTAGCTGTGCCGAGCAGCCAATGAACGTTTCGATCGTCCGCCCTCTTGCTGGTCGTTAAGTCGAGCGATGGCAACGGCTGCCCTTTTTACAGCATTGGGAAAGGGTTGCGTCTCAAAGGGTTAAAAGACGTAGTTACCAGTAAGTGTTTGAAAGGCAGTTGTGGTTATCACAACACATGCCAGATGTAGTTTTTTAAATTCCCTAACAACTTGCCTTTTTAGTTTTAGATTTACTTCCAGTGAATCTCCTTTGAGCTGTTGTTGATACTTGTGTGGCCACTACGTCTCCTTCAAGGAACTTTGAAATAGACTGATGTTGCTGTGACCGTACCCTAAAGTTGATTCCATTTCTCAAACGAGTGTAACCGTCAAGCGGATCAGCCAAAGAATGATCGTCATCTAAAAGACGTGGTTTCCAGTACGACTATGAAAGAGAATTGAGGTTATCTGAAGCAATTTCTTGAGGTGTTTACCACGAAGTCTAACTTCTCTGACTGCCACTTCAGGAAAGGTTTGACACTTCCTTACTATTAGCATTTTTAGTTTGATAATTGGGTTATCTGATTAAATATAATAGTTTCAGATTAACTTCCTGGCCTTCAGGGAACTTTGAACTTGACTAATGTTGCTTGTCTTCACGTTGATCAAGATTTCTATGATTCGTCTCGTCGTCAAGCTTATCGGCTGACGGAAGATCGTCATCTAACTTGTTTTGCAGTAAGTGTATGAAAGAGAATAGTGGCTATTATCCGATGTAATGCCAAGGACACTTGGCACAAGACATACCAGATGTCATTTCTTATAATTCCTTAGTAACATACGCCTTCTTAGTTTTAGATTTATTTCCAGTGAATAGACATCTCCTCTGAGCTATTGTTGATACTTCTGTGCTAACTACGTCGCCTTCAAGGAACTTTGAAATTTAATGATGTTGCTGTGACCGTACCCTCAAGTTGATCCCACTTCTGAAACGAGTGTAACCGTCAAGCGGAGCGGCCAAAGAATGATCGTCACCTAAAAGACGTGCTTTCCAGTATGATTATGAAAGAATTGTGGTTATCGGATACAATTTCTTCTGAAGGTGTTTACCAGGAAGTCTAACTTAGCTGACTGGCCACTTTAGGAAAGGTTTGAGACTTCTTTACTATTAGCATTTTTAGTTGGATAATTTACATTGAGTTATCTGATTTATGTTATCTGCAGGATTTTATCAACACTAACGATCACACTTTCAGTTTTTTTTTTTTGTTGTTTTTTTTTTTTTTAACGGCTCCTGCCCCCCTTCTCGGTTAAGTTTCCGTTAAGAATGTCCGATTGTAAATATAGGAATATCAATTTTTCTATAGGATGTTTTTCTGAATAATACAGATTTTAGATGAATAGCACTGTTTTATATTGTAATGCCATTACGCCAAACTGTCGAATTGAGGTTTGATTGCTGGCCGCAAATAGATTTAAGTTTTGCAATAAAGCCTAGTACTCTAATATATTTATTGCAGGCCACGTTTCAACAATGTTACGTCACAAAATTTTATACAAATCGAAGTGACGCCAATTCCATTGTATGTCTTTTTGAAGCTCTTAGTTTCTCTGATGTCTGAAGAAATAAAATTATATATCTCATGGATCTTAAAAACGCATGAAATAGTTTATGTAGAGTATAGAACAAATAAACGACTAACATAAAATGACCAAGGAAAATGGTCGAAAGTTGAACGGGGGTGGGCATAAGACGATGAAAGCAAGGTTGCGAAATAAGAAACTGTCGAAATTAAGTTTTCTAAACTTTCTCTTCCAAAATTTTCAGTCTCTAAATGTGCTTTGTTTCAATCAGTTAATTTTTGCCATCTTGTATTTTAGGCTTATGAACACTGCTTCGTTAACCTGCTGACTGGATACAATCGTAATGATCGAAGTACCTGAACTAACATTCTTGGGAACCTGAGCTGGCAAGAAGTGGATCCATCAGATGCTGGTTCCTCAATCTGGGTGCTCCCTGGTTAATTACTGGTAGTTTTTAAAGACTGTTCGCAGTTTGTGTACATTATCGCAATGAACACTGCTAAACTTCCATTTGTCGCAATTCGAAACATGTTGAAAATGGATGAATTTAGTCATCTAAGCTGAATGTGTTTAAAGAGATTATTTTAAAATGAAGAAACTTTCTTAAATTAATGACATATAAGCAGGAAATAAGTTTTTTACAGTAGTTTTAAACTGTTCCTTGAAAGCTTAATGTCCAACTTAAATTGGATAATATTTCATAGTATGTGGAACGATTGTCTCTGTGAAAGAACCTTATTGAACTGGGTTGTTTTTTAAGTAACGAATTGAAATGTGAACCGCTATTTCTACGGTTAGTAAAACATTAATTCTGATATTTAGTCTTAACAGTCCATGTCTGTTTTTGATGAAAATTAAGCGAACATTAAATTGTATAACTTACATACATCTAAATACTCTTGTTAAAAATGTGAATTGTTGAAACAAACCTTGAAAATCCTGTTTATCTATCAGTCTTAACATTCAACTACATTAGATTTCTAACAAAGTTTCCCTCTCACCAGCCCTAGGGATTTCTTTTATTCGGCAATATAAAAAAAATGTTTAGATATTTTCGACCCACGTGTAATGTTAAATTGAGTAATGTTGTATTATGCTGAAAAATACTGCTTTATAAGGGTTTTTCTTTGCAAGGTTCTTTATTGAGCCCACTACTCTATTGAGCTGCTTTTATACTGCTTTGATAATGCAGTATCAAAGCAGCAGTACGCTCTCTTTTAGAAGTTTAACCAATAAAGCTGGATTTAGAAAATGAATTGCATTAACTGTCTCGTGAAAGTCTAATCTAAAAGTCTAAAGATCTAATCTAGTATCGTGTTACCATTATTGTTTAGGTCTAAGTAACACTTCAGCACAGTACATTTAAGTATTATTCGACAGGATGGTTTTAAACAGTACTAGCTAATTTTTACGTTTTCTCAATCAAATTTAATTTTGAAAGAAAGCTCTCTGGATTTTAATGTAATGTTTAATAGAGTAACACTAACTCCAAGTATTAAATGGTTGAAATCGCTGTTAAAGTAATGTGAAAGAGGTAGTAAGATAGAAGGGTAGTGGGTTAAGTTGAATGTTAGTTTCATTAAATTTAAGTTATAGCATACAAAGTATTTGATATCAGTTATGTACCTCATAGTGAAATTTCAGTGTCCCAGCATGTAGGGGTTTCGATACTTATTCTGCTTATCGCAATTTCTAAATTCACAACTTTCTAAATACTACTTGTGCGCTGTTACGGGCTGCAATTCACTTAAAATTGGGGTTTTATAAAGCTAATGTAATATTTCGTTTTGACTGTTGCCAGTCACGAAGAATAGATTGGATTTCTATAAAAAAATAGTTGCGGGTGGCATAGCTCCACGAGAATCCTTTAATCTTTCGCACCTCATTTCCGTAAAAAAAATTCCATTATTTTTAACTGCACTGGCATCTGCTGAAAAATGGATGAATGCGAGAACAGCTGCATAGATGGCCCAATGCTGAAAAAAGAGCAGCCTTTGCCGTCGCTCGACTTAACGCCCAGCAAGAGGGCGGACGACCGAAACATTCATCGCGTGCCACAGATCTAGAGACCCTTTTTTGACGTAGCTGTGCCGAACACGCAATGAACGTTTCGATCGTCCGCCCTCTTGCTGGTCGTTAAAACGAGTGATGGCAACGGCTGCCCTTTTTTCAGCATTGGGAAAGGGTTGCGTCTCAAAGGGTTAAAAGACGTATTTTCCAGTAAGTGTTTGAAATACAGTTGTGGTTATCGCAACACATGCCAGATGTCGTTTTTTAAATTCCCTAACAACTTGCCTTTTTATTTTTAGATTCACTTCCGGTGAATCTCCTTTGTACTGATGTTGATACGTGTGTGGCAACTACGTCGCCTTCAAGGAACTTTGAAATGGACTGATGTTGCTGTGACCGTACCCTAAAGTTGATTCCATTTCTCAAACGAGTGTAACCGTCAAGCGGATCAGCCAAAGAATGATCGTCATCTAAAAGACGTGGTTTCCAGTACGACTATGAAAGAGAATTGAGGTTATCTGATGCAATTTCTTGAGGTATTTACCACGAAGTCTAACTTCGCTGACTGCCACTTTAGGAAAGGTTTGACACTTCCTTACTATTAGCATTTTTAGTTTGATAATTTAAATTGGGTTATCTGATTAAATATAATAGTTTCAGATTCAACTTCCTGGCCTTCAGGGAACTTTGAACTCGACTCATGTTGCTTGACTTCACGTTGATCAAGATTTCTAGGATTCGTCTCGTCAAGCTGATTGGCTGACGGAAGATCGTCATCTAAGACTTGTTTTGCAGTAAGTGTATGAAAGAGAATAGTGGCTATTATCCCATGTAATGCCAAGGACACTTGGCACAAGACATACCAGATGTCATTTCTTGTAATTCCCTAGTAACTTACGCCTTCTTAGTTTTAGATTTATTTCCAGTGAATAGACATCTCCTTTGAGGTATTGTTGATACTTCTGTGCTAACTACGTCGCCTTCAAGGAACTTTGAAATGGACTGATGTTGCTGTGACCGTATCCTCAAGTGGACCACACTTCTGAAACTAGTGTGTAACCGTCAAGCGGAGCGGCCAAAGAATGATCGTCACCTAAAAGACGTGCTTTCCAGTACGATTATGAAATAATTGTGGTTATCGGATAGAATTTCTTCTGAAGGTGTTTACCAGGAACTCTAACTTAGCTGACTGGCCACTTTAGGAAAGGTTTGAGACTTCTCTACTATTAGCATTTTTATTTGGATAATTTACATTGCGTTATCTGATTTAAGTTATCTGCAGGATTTTATTAACACTAACGATCACACTTTCAGTGTTTTTTTTAAACGGCTCCTGCCCCCCTTCTCGGTTAAGTTTCCGTTAAGAATGTCGGATTGTAAATATAGGAATATCAATTTTTCTATAGGAAGTTTTTCTGAATAATACAGATTTTAGATGAAAATCACTGTTTTATATTGTAATGCCATTACGCCAAACTGTCGAATTTAGGTTTGATTGCTGGCTGCAAATATATTAAAGTTTTGCAATAAAGCCTAGTACTCTAATATATTTATTGCAGGCCATGTTTCAACAATGTTACGTCACAAAATTTTATACAAATCGAAGTGACGCGAATTCCATTGTATGTCTTATTGAAGCTCTTAGTTTCTCTGATGTCTGAAGAAATAAAATTATACATCTCATGGATCTTAAAAACGCATGAAATAGTTTATGTAGAGTATAGAGCAAATAAACGACTAACACAAAATGACCAAGGAGAATGTTCGAAAGTTCAAAGGGGTGGCCATAAGACGATGAAAGCATGGTTGCGAAATAAACGGTCGAAATTAAGTTTTTGAAATTTTCTCTACCAAAATTTTCAGTCTCTAAATGTGCTTTGTTTCAAGCACTTAATTTGTGTCATCTTATATTTTAGGCTTATGAGCACTGCTTCGTTACCCTGCTGACTGGATACAATCGTAATGATCGAAGTAGCTGACCTAACATTCTTGGGAACCTGAGCCGGCAAGAAGTGGATCCATCTGATGCTGGTTCTTCAATCTGGGTGTTCCCTGCTTAGTTACTGGCAGTTGTTAAAGACGGTTCGCAGTCTATATACTTTCTCCCCATGAACACTGCTGAACTTCCATTTGTACTGAAGAGCATTCAAGGTGACATATTTTCAAGGCGACTTAGTAAGTGCGTCATTTACAATTCACTCCCATAACCTTATACCTAGAAGCTCGTGATTCGAAATATGTTGAAAATGGATGCATTTAGTCATTTAAGCTGAATGAGTTTTAAGAGATTATTTTAAAATGAAGAAACTTTCTTAAATTAATGCCATATAAACAGGAAATAAGTATTTGACAGTAGTTTTAAACTGTTCCTCGAAAGCTTAATGTCCAACTTAAATTGGATAATATTTCATAGTATGTGGAACGATTAATATTTATGTGAAAGAATCTTATTTAACGTGGTTTTTAAAAGTAACGAATTGAAATGTGAACCGTTATTTCTACGGTTAGTAAAACACTAATTCTGATATTTAATCTTGTTAACAGTCCATGTCTATTTTTGAAGAAAATTAAGCGAATGTTAAATTATACAACTTGCATTTAAATACTCTTGTTAAAAATGTAGATTGTTGAAACAAACCTTGAAAATCCTATTTACCTATATCAGTCTTAACGTTTAGCTACATTAGATTTCCAACTTAAAGTTCCCCTCTCACCAGCCCTAGGATTTCTTTTATTCGGCAATATAAAAAAAATGTTTAGGTATTTCGACTCATGTGTATTGTTAATTGAGTAATTAAAGTATCCACAGCTGAGGGTGTTGCGAATGTTGTATTATGCTGAAAAATACTTCTTTATAAGGGATTTTCTTTGCAAGGTTCTTTATTGAGCCCACTACTCATCGATAATGCAGTATCAAAGCAACAGTACCCTCTCTTTTAGAAGTTTAACCAATAAAGCTGGATTTAGAAAATGAATTGCTTTAACTGTCTGGTAAAGTTTATCAAATATCTAATCTAGTATCGTATGACCATTATTTTTTGGGTCTAAGTAACTTTTCTTATTCGGCATGATGGTTTTAAACAGTGCAAGCTAATTTCTACGTTTTCTCGAATTTAATGTTGAAAAATCTCTATTTTAATGTAATGTTTATTAGACCGACATTAGCCTCTCGTATTAAATTGTTGAAATCACTGTTAAAGTTATGTTAATGTGTAAGAGGTAGAAAAATTGAAGGGTAGTGGGTTAAGTTGAATGTTCGTTTCATTAAATTTAAGTTATAGCATAGAAAGTATTTGATATCAATTATGTGTCTCATTGTGAAATTTCAGTGTCCCAGCATGTAGGGGTTTCACTACTTATTCTGCTTATCGCAATTTCTAAATTCACAACTTTCTAAATACTACTTGTGCAATGTGCGCTGTTACGGGCTGCAATTCACTTAAAATTAGGGTTTTATAAAGCTAATGTAATATTTCAGTACTTATCATGCATATTTTGAATGCAAATGAATTTATTTCTAGAAATGAGATTTCTTTATTGAACAAAAAATAGCTATCTTAAACTATGACATTGAATTTGAATTTAAGTTCAATAATTAATAGTTCATCAAAATTTCTAAATTGCACAAGTGATATTTACAATATTGTGAATATAATGCTCTAAATGTGCTTTCTCTTTCAAGCAAAGAATATTTTTACCATATTGTAGGTACACCTGCTTGGTTAACCTTCTGTCTGGATAAAAATAGGCTTGATCGAAGTAGTTGAACTAAGTACTTAAGGAACCCGAGCTGGCAAGAAGTGGATCCATCTCATATTTCAATTTGCGAGCTCCCTGCTTAGTTACTGGTAGTTCTAAAGACTTCGCAGTATGTATACTACTTCACCATGAACAGACGACTGCAATCTTCAAAGCTATGATCTGGTTTATCAATGAACTCTTGAAGTTATACTGGTTATAAATAAGTGCTCAATTTAATAGATTATAAATGTTTATTTCAGTAGATGTGACTCTCGTGCTAAGCTCAATTGAAATAACCCATTTAGACACGGGATTCAAACAAATCCAGGCTCTAAAGCTTTGGCTCCGATTCCTGACAATATCCTGATTAAATTTCTATAAGGGAGAGGGATGTAAATTAACTTCTGTTCTATTGAGCCACGGAGTCCACTCTCAAAACTTGTAGTAGCCTGAACCCAGGCTTAACGGATTTGGTGATAGTTTGAAACAAATTAGCATGTCTAGAATTTTGGTTTAGATTCGCATGCTTTCCTTACTAAAACAATGGATATAAAATTTTTAGAGAATCCAATGACAGCACGTTTGTTTTGTCAAATTTGTTTCAAAGTTAGATAAGTTACTAGTATTTGTCTAATCGATGATCAATAATTATTGCCTCAATGTAAAATCAATGGATGTTAAATTTTGATCAGAATATCTTACGATAAAGACCATAATTTCTGAATGTGTAACAGGCACATTAACTTCTCATATTAAACAAAAGGAATCTCGTATTATATACTG
>JAWZYV010017817.1:0-85273 GCA_038373885.1 Cheiracanthium punctorium | reverse complement strand
AAATACACTTTAATGAATTTCGGCTCATAGAGCGTAATGTATTTAGAATCTTTTGGGCGGCTCTGTAGATAAACTACCCAGTTGAATGGAACCGAAAGGGGAGCTGCACAACTAGATGTCACTACAATCCTAAATATAAAGTTCCCACATTCTACGACCAATAGTTTTTGAGATATGAGAGTTACATACGTACGCACGTACAGACCTCAAGGAAAAACAGGTCAAAAGAGACTTGCAGTCGGTCAAAATGGGTTGTACATGAATTTATATGAATGTA
This sequence comes from Cheiracanthium punctorium, assembly GCA_038373885.1. Taxonomy (NCBI): domain Eukaryota; kingdom Metazoa; phylum Arthropoda; class Arachnida; order Araneae; family Cheiracanthiidae; genus Cheiracanthium; species Cheiracanthium punctorium. The sequence continues at coordinate 84,996 of JAWZYV010017817.1, read as the reverse complement.
CATGCACGCGTACGATGACATGCATCGCAAAAGTAAATTTAGAGGTAGTCAACATCGGTGTTTTCCTCGAAATCTGGCTACCGAGATTTTTCGCAATCACATTACTTCTTTATACTCCGTAGAAGGGAGTAAAAAATATAATTTAAAATATAAAACAAACAAAAAAACACCTCTTGCAAAAACACCTCTTATTTAAAAACTTACATTATAACATTTTTCAAAATCACTCATCAGTCTTTAACTTTTTTTAAATAAAAACCTTCATCAAATGTTTTAAATGCATTATTTGTGAGAATTTTCCTTTAAAATAAGTGAAATAGAAATATTTAACTTTAAACAGTTTTATTATACCAACCCGCTTTTAATTACAGAGGGCGTAGCCGGAGGAGGGCACACAGATATGCGCTCCTCTTACGATATGTTTGCGATTTATTTTACATGGAATAAAACATTGGGACAGAGGAACTGCTAAAGTAGCTGGAGAATTATAAATTAATTAAACAAAATCAAAATTCAGGTATTTCCTGAACTGCCCATTGCCACTTATAATTCCCAGTTTTTACAAATTTTTGAATTAGCAAAGATATCTTTTATTATTTTAATAAAGTTCCCCAAACTGAGTCTCTCTCTTTCTTTCTTTCTTTCTTTCTTTTTGTAATGCTTTATTATCCTCGACAAATAACACATTTTTAAAACGCAGGATCCACTTTGTCCTTCCAATTCAAATGTTTAACTAACACTTTGCGGTTTGAGGGCGGTGCGGTTTAATAAACCACCTCCTGCAGCAACGCCCCTCCACAGGCGTCGAGTTAACAGGTTTCCGTTCTGATTCGTTCTACAAGAATAAAAGTATATGCGGTGTATAAATAAGAAAACAGTGTGTTCTGATGAACTGTTATTCCCTTTAAAAATATTGCATTCAGCTGCTGTTAAACTGTTTATATGCATGAACGTTATAGTTAGAAATTTAATGGCATATATTGTATAAATTGTACATACGAGGATCGTTCTCTCTTATAAAAAAAAGTTACAACAACTGCAATCAAACAACTTTCATGTTTTGAGCCTATCGGCGGTGAACCTTAGAAGGCGTTCAAAGATATTTAATTGCCTCATTTCTTAATATTTTATTAGGGCTTATACATACATACATAAAATGCAATAAGACTTCCGAAAATCAATCTCCACTTTAATGTAAACAGTAACCGTTGGAAAGTTTTATTTTAAATGGGGGCTGTTTTATTTGCATACACGGAGAACTGCTAATGCGTTCATCCGAATTTTTAAACAGAAATGCTTTTGGGGATCCGAGAGTGGTAAAATTGAGTAATTTGGGCAAATTATCAAAATTATGTTACAGTTGGGAAAAAGTGGTGCGAATTTTCAACCACAAAACTTATTCTATGAGATGCAATTTACGTACGTACCTTTCAGTACTTGTTTATTTCATTTTAATAGCCAATAGTTTACTGGTAAACAGACTTCTTCAAATTAGCAAAACTAATCAAACTATTTAGATTCACATATTGCTTGAGGGCGTGCAATGCTTCCGTTTCTGATAGATTTCTACCACGATTACCGTGATTACAATACGATTCACGATTTTTACAATTCAAATTGCGTAAAAATATATAAATTTTCGATTCCTTTATCGTTTCATTTGTTTTTTGAAATTCTACTTTTTGTGGTAGCAAAATTTTATTATTAAGTATATCGGATCTTATAGAACTTGTGTTATGATCTCACCTAAAAGCAAAACATCCATTATTTTTGTCTCACTACAGAGAAGTCTTTATTTATTTAGTAGCGATTAAGCAGCACGTGGTATTGAGGGTTTTTGTGGTTTACGCTAATCAGTATGTATCCTGGAGCACTCGAAGTGACATAGTGGCTAAAAAACACTTTCTATCATACCTTGGCTGCGGGTTCGATTCCTGGAGTGGGGCTTGGGTTTTAACTTGTGCGTTCCTTGATAGAGGGTAACGTTAGACACCCACTGAGAACAACCATAATAAAATGGCCAATAAATCGGGCCTTAGTAGTGAAGAAAGCTTGATCAGCAAGCAGAGCCGGCCTGAAAGCAAAATGTCTGAAGAATTTCTTTTGGCGCTCTCTTACAAAGACATCACCTACGGAAACCCCTTCCCCGCTCCACTAATAAATAAATGAATAAATGATGTGGTTGCTCTATAACTAAAATTTCTTGGAAAGCAATAATTGAAATTATTTTTTTTTAAACGAAATAAAAACCAAAAGCTAAAACTAATAAGTATTCATTTACAGTGAATATTAAAGGAAAATGTTTGGTATCTTTTCATTTTTATTTTCTCAATAACGTCATCCACTACTGCCTTTTTAATAGACTTTTTTTTTAACTTCAAGAGGGATGCTGAATGAGCGCCTGTGTGCAAGCATCCCGACAGAATTTAAGAATATTCGTCTTGGTACACAAATTAGAGCGAACGAATTGCACCAGTTACTAAAACGTATTGGGTGGTTCTTCATAACTTAATCCACACACTGAATTTTAAGTATTTTGTGTTATGGCCAGCCTATACGAGGGAACTATGCCTACGAGAAGGGAGGTGCCTAGGGCGCCGGCCTTTTTAAGGAGTTCTAATGCGTATTCACACTAGGTCTCGAGAAATCCACTCAAAAATATTCTTGAAACGAAATAAAAAGATATTTTTCGAAACACACCATCAACGTATTAACAAAGTCGAATTCTAGAAAGAGTTTTTTATTTTTTTGTTTTGTTTCATTTTATTATTATTTTTTCTATTATTAAAGCGTGACTTTTGAAATAAATGTTTTGTTCGTTGGGAAGTAGAAACTTTTGGAAAAAAGAGAGGGAGGGGAATTGTTTGACAACTTATTCACGCTAAAACCAACAATGGTGACTTGCATCTTAGGCTTGCTTGTATATATATATATATATATATATAAATGAATCAGTATTGAGTTTGCTTTTGCGAAACAACGGCAGTCGAAACTGAAAATGCGTAAACTTTAAACTAAACAATCTGATGTGGACAACACAAGACTTCCTTGCACGTCTGTTAAATGAAAAATATTTTCGGTGCTCTTCATCTAAACTTATTTTGTTCTAAAGACATAAAATACTGCAGTAGCACTAAGGTTTAGGGATTTCTAGCCGAATATTTCCGATATCGCCAAGCTGGGTTCAATTTGAAAGATTTCCTTCGGACATTTAATTTGCCGATATTTCGTCAGAGACGACAAGCCTGAGCTAGTTTGCGAGATTTCGGGGATTGCCAAAGTGGTAATTGACCATAGACTTTCAATGAATTCAAAGTATTCACAAACCTTAATGTATTTGAAGTCATTTGTGTTACCCTGTAAATAAATTACCCGGCCAGCTGCAATTAAGAAAAAAAGATGCACAGGTAGATGTTACAATAGTTCTAAATACAAAATTTCAACATTCTACGGTTAAAAGTTTTAGAGTTATGTGAAATACAAAATTATATTTGGCACCAATTTTGGCGATATTTCGGCAGAATTCGTAAAGTTCGATGACAAATGGTGAGTATTTGGGCATGGACGTAACAATTAATGACTAGAAGCGTAATATCTATATAAATAAAATTAGACTTTTGTCTGTACATTTCTTGGAATTCAAAAATTTTGCGATTTCTATCCGTTTCAAGCACCCGGGAATCCGATGCGACCCTAAAAATAAAGGTTGCCTGTCTGTCATTCTGTCATTCTGTCGTTCTGTCATTCTGTCATTCTGTCCGTGACGCTTTATTTTGTTTAAGCATCACGTAAAAACGACTGAAGCGAATGATATGAAATTGGGTGTCATGATAGGTGGTCACTCAACTTAAAACATAGGCGTCCAATTTTTTAAAAATCCTGATTGGATTTTGAGATTTTGCGAAAATCCTTTCAAACTGCGTAAATTTGTGTTCAAGCATCACGTAAAAATGACTGAAGCGAATGATATGAAATTGAGTGACATGATAGGTGGTCACTCAACTTAAAACATAGGCGTCGAATTAAAAAAAAAATCTTGATTAGATTTTGAAATTTTGCGAAAATCATTTCAAACTGCGTAAATTTGTGTTCGCACATCACGTAATAACTGCAAAGGTGAAAAAATGATATTTGGTGAAATGATAGGTGGTCACTCACCTTAAACTGTAAGCATCTAATTAAAAAAAAATCCATCAGATTTCGAGATTTTGTGAAAATCGTTTAAAACTGAGTGAATCTTTGTTCCCGTATTACGTAATAACGACTAAAGCGAATGATATGAAATTTGGTCACACGATAGATGGTTGCTCAGCATAAACTATAGGAGTCCAATTTTTTAAACATTTTTATTAGATTTTGAGATTTTGTGAAAATTCTCTCAAAATATGTTTATATTTCTTCAAACATCACGCAATAACGACTAATACGAATGATACGAAATTGAGTGATAGTTGCTAATCTTAATTTATAGGCGTTGAATTTTAAAAATATTTTGCTTACATTTTGAGATTTTTCGAAAATCGTTTTAAAATGCCGAAAATTTGTTCCAGCATCACGAAATAAAGACTGCAGGGAATGAAACGAAATTGGGTGACATGATAGGTTGTCACTCAACTTAAGTTCTAGGCTTCTAATTTTTCAAAAATGTTGATTAAATTTTGAGATTTTGCGAAAATTATTTCGATATGCGTAAATATTCGTTCGCGCATCACATAATTACGACTAAAGCGAATGAAATGATATTACTTAGTTACTCTCTAACCTGTAATATTTTAACAATACATGAAAATTATAACTTCGCTTTCTTTACTTTGGCGACATACTACATCCATTCTGTGTACTCCTACAAAGCTGACGAAAGTTCTTGCTTTTTGGAAATTTTCATTCACTAACCCGTCGAGGACGGGTACTTCAGCTAGTATTGAATATGTGCATATGCGTAATTGTACTAAAATTTTTTGTAACTAGATGTTACAATTTTATATATGAAATTTCAACATTTTATGACTAATAGTTTTTGAGAAATGCGAGTTACACACGTACACCAAGAGTCGCAAATTGGGACCAAAAGGGGAGGCGCAGTGCTAGACGCAATCCTAAATATAAAGTTTCAATATTCTGCGATAAATAGTTTTTGAGATATGCGAGTTACATACGTACGTACGTACAGACGTCAGGGAAAAACTGGTCAAAATGGACTTGCGGTCGGTCAAAATGGGTTGTACATGCAATTATATGAATGTACATGCACGTGCACGATGAGATGCATCGCAAAAATTCTTAAAAGTAAATTTAGAGGTAGTCAAAATTCAGTTTTCCTCGTCAGAGTTTTCTGGCTAAGGAAAATGTTTCGCGATTACATTACTTCCTTATACTCCATAGAAGGGAGTAAAAAATAATAATTTTAAAATATAAATAGTCTTGCAAAAACCCCTCTTATTTAAAAACATAAGTAATAACATTTTTCAAAATCACTCATTAGCCTTAATTTTTTTTTAAATAAAAACCTTTATTAAATTTTAAAAATGCTTTATTTGTGAGAATTTTTCTTTAAAATAAGTGAAAAAGAAATATTTAACTTTAAACAGTTCTATTATACCAACCCGCTTTAAACTGCAGAGGGCGTAGCCGGAAGAGGGCACAAAGATATGCGCTCCTCCATCAATAGGTTTATGATCTATTTACATGAAATAGAACATTGGGACTGATTAACTACTGAAGCAGCTGGAGAATTATAAATTAATTAAACAAAATCAAAATTCAGATATTTCCTCAGCAGCCCATTGCAACTTATAATTCCCAGTTTTGACAAATTTTTGAATTAGCAAAGATATCTTTTATTATTTTATTAACACTCCGCAAAATGACTCTCTTCTCTCTCTCCTCTCTCTCTTCTTTTTTGTAATGCTTTATTATCTTCGACAAATATCACATTTTAAAAATGCAGGATCCAGTTTGTCCTTCCAATTCAAATATTTAACTAACACTCTGAAGTTGAGGGCGGAGCGGTTTAACAAACCACCTCCTGCAGCAACGCCCCACCAGGGCCGTTGAGTTACAGGTTTCCGTTCTCATTCTTTCTATAAGAATAAATGTATGCGGTGCGTTTAAGAATTAATACCCATCTTCATTTTCAGAAAACAGTGTGTTCTGTTGAATTCTATTTCATTCATCTGCAGTTAAACTGTTCATTTACGTGAATGTTATAGTTAGAAATTTAAAGGTGTTTTTCCTAGATTGTACATACAACGATCGTTCTCTCTAATAAAATAATCTGATTTGGACAACACATGACTTCCGTGCACGTCTATTAAATTAAAAACATGTTTGGCGCTCTTCATCTAAACTTAATTTGGCGATATTTCACAAAAAGCAGCTCTCTTTCTTTCTTTCTTTTTTTTTTTGTTTTTTTGTAATTATTTATTATCTTCGGCAAATATCACATTTTTAAAATGCAGGATCTACTTTGTCCTTCCGATTAAAATATTTAACTAACACTCTGAAGTTTGATGGCGGAGCGGTTTAATAAACCACCTGCTACAGCAACGCCTCTCCACAGGCGTCGAATTGACAGGTTTCCGTTCTGATTCGTTTTATAAGAATCTTACATAATAAAATCCGAGAGTAAACATTGTATGTAACTGGCTATGTGTGTATGTATGTTTGTTAAAAGTATATGCGGTGTATAAATAAGAAAACAGAGTGTTCTGTTGAACTCTATTTCCTTTAAAAATATTGCATTCAGCTGATCTTAAACTGTTTATATGCATGGATGTTATAGTTAGAAATTTAAAGGCATATTTTGTAAATTATACATACGAAGGTCGTTCTCTCTTATAAAAAAAAAGTTACAACAACTGCATTAAACAACTTTCATGTTTTGAGCCTATCAGCGGTTAACCTTAGAAGGCGTTCAAAGATATTTAATAACCTCATTTCTTGATATTTTAATACGGCTTATACATATTATAAAATGTAATAAGATTGCCGAAAATCAATCTCCACTTTAATGTAAACAGTAACCGTTGGAAAGTTTTATTTTAAATGAGGGCTGTCTTGTGCTATACACGGAGAACTGCTAATGCGTTCATTCGAATTTTTAAAGACAGATAATCTCAAATTCCGAGAAATTGTAAGATTTGAAGAAGTAATTTGGGCAAATTATTAAAATTATGTTAGAGTTGGGAAAAAGTGGTGTGAATCTTCAACAACCATACTTATTCTATCAGATGCAATTTACGTATATACCTTTCAGTACTTGTTTATTTCATTTTAATAGCCAATAGTTTACTGGTAAACAGACTTCTTCAATTTAGTAAAACTAATCAGACTATTTAGATTCACTCATTGCTTGAGAGGGTGCAATGCTTCCGTTTCTGATAGATTTCTACCACGATTCCCGCAATTACAATAAGATTCACGCTTTTTACTATTAAAATTGCGTAAAAATATATAAATTTTCGATTCCTTCATCATTTTATTTATATTTTGAAATTCTACTTTTTGTGGTAGCAAAATTTTATTACTCTAGCTAAGTATTTCGCACTAACACTCTGAAGTTGAGGGCGGAGCGGTTTAACAAACCACCTCCTGCAGCAACGCCCCTCCAGAGGCGTTGAGTTACCGGTTTCCGTTCTCATTCTTTCTATAAGGATAAAAGTATGCGGTGTATAAAGAATTAATACCCATTTTCAATTTCAGAAAACAGTGTGTTCTGTTGAATTCTATTTCCCTTGAAAATATTACATTCAGCTGCAGTTAAACTGTTCATTTGCGTGAATGTTATAGTTAGAAATTTAAAGGCGTTTTTTTCTAGATTGTACAGCTGCGTAATAAAAAAAGGCCCACTTGTAATTTTTTCGGCCGTCGTTCGTCGTACAGAAAAGTTACAGATACCAATCGTTTACGATTGAAGTACACTTTAATTTGCTATGCATAAAATTTGCATAAGGGGCCATCTACATATTAAAATTCGCACCATTTTTTATTTCTCAATAGAACCCCTAGATTTCACTTCATATTTCAAAAATTTAGCTCATTTTAACACCGGATACTAATTTTCAATAAATTTGTACTAAAAATGGGTGAGTTATGTTTTTTACAGGTTGATGGTGATTCTATAAAGCTTCTACTGCTGTGTCCGCTACCATATCCCCCCAAATAAAATATTTTCTAGGTACAGAATTAGATGTATTAGATTTATGTCTTTTAATACAACGTCCTATTTCTGAAAAACTAACATCCTCAACATTCCAGGCATGAATTTTACCTTTTTTAATATTGGAAACATTAGGTCTTTGGACTTCCCCGTATTTTATCAAACATTCAAAATCACGTTTTTTCTGTCTAAATTTTCATCTGCCAACAAATTAAAATATCGCCAAAAGTCTTATAAGAATATTGCATATTGCAGACGATAATATTAAATGAAGAAAGTGAAATAACATGCACAGTGATAATATTGGGTCGGCAAAAACAGTAATTGCGTTTTTTACATGAAATTCAAACAAATAAATTTTCAATCATGAAACCATTCTTCTAGTTCGACCGTAGCTGTATAACATTCATGTTTGTAGTCAGAAGAGCAGGTAGCAGCCTCTCACTCCTGATAACATTTCAGCTGTCTAAGAGAAACATCAAGGGAAATACTCCATAACAGTTTCAAAATTAGAAAGATTTTTAAATTCGTGAGCAGTCGTTTTACATTTTTCCTTTAAATCATGTATGAAAGAGTCGCTTCTGACACTTAATTTGGCGATATTTCACCAAAAGCAAACAAGCTTGAGAGAGTTTACGAGATTTTGGGGATACCCAAAGTAGTCATTGACCACAGACTTTCAATGAATTCAATGTATCCATACCCCTTAATGTATTTGAAGTCATTTCGCAGACCCTGTACATATATTACCAAGACGATTGCAATCAAAAAAGAGATACACAGTTTGATGTTTCAATAGTTCTAAATACAAAATTTCAAAATTCTACGGTTAAAAGTCTTCGTAAAAGTGAGAGTTACACGAAATACGAAATAATTTTTGTAGCAAATTTGGCGATATTTAGGGAAAACTCGCCAAGGTCTAGGACAAATGGCGAGATTTTAGGTATGGATCTAAAACAATGACTGACTATCGCTAAATTTGGCGGTATTTCGGCAAAAATTGCCAAGGTCGATGAGAAACGGCGAGATTTTGGGCGTGGACCAAATAATGACTGTCTACTAGGGTGGTCACAAACTATTTGGGAAATTTTTTTTAAATGTTATTTTTGGGGGCATCCCTCTAAAACTTGATAATGGACTAGAAAATGAGATTGTTAAAGTTTTAGCTCAATTGCATAATATTAACCCGTGCGGAATCGAGGTTGAATTCTTGAAAAATTACGATTTGGGCCGAAAATATCTAGTTTTTCCTTCATTTAGTATAAACTATTTGCTCTACAAATCTGGTTCTTATTTTATTTCATAAAAAAATGTTGTTACTTTGAACTTTTACTCTCAACAAAACCAATACTTAATGACACTCACTGTCTTTTAGGTCAGTTTGAATCGTACCACCAAAATCTGCATTTTTTAAAAATTAGTGAAAAAAAGACAAATTAAGAATTCTAAATAATTTTGACCGTTTTTTGTATTATTTGCATCAAAAAATAAAAAACAAAATCAAGAATCTTCATAACTTAACCTACAATTCATGAAATATTTTTATTTATTTGGTATGCATTTCTGTCCTTCAGAAGAAAGATCTTGATTTGTATTTCAGCTGAAGAACATCTGAGATAAACCTCTGAAATTCTCTTCATTACAAGGCTATTTCTGTTATCTCTTATTTACTTTTAGAATTGACATGGGGGCCCATACGTATGGGCAGGTATGGGCTATGCCTCCCCTAGCTCTCATATTATCATTTGATTTACATACTGATATAACCTAGAAGTGGTTCAACACTAACACATAATATCTTTCAGGTGCAGAACCCTTGACGTTTAATAAGACTCCTAAGACAAGAATTTCGGAAACAAAGAATTGATCTCATAAAAAGCAGATTTTGAAATTCTGATTTATTTGGGGGGGGGGGGGGGCTGTTGTTCACTGGGATGGAAAAATGCTTCCTCATATTTTGAAGAAAGAAAATGTCGAGAGAATAACGATTTTAATTAGCTGTGTCGATGAGGAACAGTTAATAGGAGTTCCTCATCTTGAAGATAGTATGAGAATAACTCAGGCAAAAGCTGTATTTTTAGCAGTTGAAGAATGGGAGGCAGTTGGTAAAATCCAGGCAATGTGTTTTGATAATACTGGTTGCCTTAGGGGAACGTGCATTTTTTGCTGCCGCAATTACTGGATCGAAATCTTCTATATTTATCTTGTCACCATATTTTAGAAATTTTCCTAAAATCTGTTTTGATTGCAAAATGGGCAAAACTACTGCTCCTCATCCAGATATCAAAAAAAAAAAAAAATCAGATTGGGTGGGCTAAGTTGGACAAGACAAAGTACAAAACTGCTATCGAAGATGAAACTATTACATAAAGAATACAAAATTTGGAAGAAATTTCAAATTTTCTTGAAGAACATTTAAGAAATCAACAGCTCAGGGATAACTATAGAGAATTAATCCAACATTGTTTAATGTTTACAGGAGTCTCTCCCAAATAAACTCTTCTTTCAGAGTACCTGGTGCTGTTCATCATGCAAGGTGGATGTCTAAGGCAATTTATTGTCACAAAATACTTCTTTCCAGACATTAGGTCTGATTAACAAATTTATTACAGACACGTGTTTAATAATATTAAATATGCGTGTATATGCAAATATGCATAAATATGCATGCAAAAAGAACCGTGCCTGAGTAAAGGCATGGTTCAACGTTCCCACTAAGACTTTAGTCCCAATCAAGACTTGAAATTACTAAAATTACTTGTTCAACACAGAAAATTTAATAAAAAGGCTACAAACAAAAAAATCTGTAAAATGACAAGCCATCTTTGGTATCTTAACTTGGAGCAAGCTGCATCTTCATTTTTTGTTGATACTTTGGCAAAAAAAAAAAATAAATAAATAAAATAAAAAAATAAGCATGCCTGTAAGATTAATTGCATTTGAAAAAGAAAATGATGATGATGATGATGATGATGATAAAGATGTAAGAGGAACAGTGTTTCAACGAAGTGGATCATTTCTTGGACAAAAAGTTGATTTATTTATTTCATATCAAACAGTAATTTATTTAATGAGATTTAATTTTTATATGCAATTTTTGAATGCTGATCCTGATGAACGGTGTGAAAATCAGTATTATTTGAAAGAAAAAAAAAACTGAACGCTTTTAAGGTTTTTATTGACTCAGCAGAAAGGGAAGTAAAATTAATCCAAGGATTCAATTGCTATTTAACTGAGGATGAAGAACAAAAGCAGTTTTTAGTATAGGTAGTATCCGAATGTAGAAAAACTTTCCCAGACTCTTCGAAAGTCACATTATCTAAGACTTACCATTTCAACAAAAAATTATAAACAATAATGATTTATTTTCTTTATAATTTGCTTCCTTTTTGATACATAACTTTAATAATCAAATATATCTGAACGTTAGTCGTTCTTAATTTTATGCCTTCTTTGCCCTTATTTTCTGCTGATTCTTTTGCTTAAATTTAAGTTTTTTTTTTAAATTTCAGACTTTTTAAAAATTAAAACCTTTATTTTATACTCTAAAAAGAAAGAAAAAAAGACGAAAGGAGGAACGATGAAGTATAAGTTTTTGAATTTTCATAAAAAGAGCCAACTTTTAGGATTCGGATCAACTCCTTAAAAAAGCATAGATATATGCTTTTTTCAAGATCTGATCCAAATGTTACCCTCTGAGCGTTTTGGAAATGGGCAAATGATCTAAAGTTGTTTTCACGGTAAAATTTTCATGCAATTGTTAAATAATAAAAAAAAATTAAATTTTTAATAGGAAAGATTTGCAATTATTAAAAAAAGACTCTTAAATTACATGCAAGCTTTAATATCAAAACATATTTTATGATATCTCAGCGTTATAAATGACTAATAATATAGATGGATTGCAGTGAAAACTGTAATAAAGTGGACGGGATTTGACACCACAACCGTTTCGAGGGTTCAATCCGTAAGTTTTTACATAAAAGTGATTTGTGGCTCATCAAGGCAGGAAATTTTTTTATGAAACGAGACCAACATTGGGTTTCTACACTCAATTTTATCCATTTTATTATGGAAAACTCTAATTGTTTGGGAAAATAGCGGTTTTTCTTAATTTTAACCTGAATGCGGCACGGATTAATAAATGAGCTGAAACTTTACCTAACTCATTTTGCAGCCTATTGGCCAAATTTTGGGGGTGTACCCAACAATAAATTCGAAAATTGATTTTTTGTAACCACGCAACTGTCTACAGATGTAATGTACTGAATATGTCCATAGACATTAATGTATTAAAATTCTTATGGGTGCTCCTGTAAATTAACTCTCCAGTAGATTGGAACCAAAAATCGAGATGCACAACTAGATACAACAATCATATATATGAAATTTCAACTTCTAATAATTTTTGAGATTTGAGAGTTAAGTGCATATACACGTACACCAAAAGTCGCCAAAGTTGGCGAATTTTGGAGTAATTCTTGCGGGAGGCACTTGATCGTGGTCTGACCATTACCTAACTATATGGCAGGACGGTATTGTGCTTGAAATGGATGAATGTCCCTAAAACTGCCGTTGACCGTAATGTGTTGCTAATCTTTTGAGCGTTCCTGTAGCAGAGCTGTAAATGATAAAGACGCTTTTTTTAATGGGAAAATTCATTTTGTAACCCTTAACAGCATATATCACTTCTAAGTCGTTCTAAATAGCCTAATACCTCTAAAATATGCTTTAATGAATTTATGTGCATAACTATGTGCATAACTAGATGTTGCAACAATTCTAAATATAAAGTTCCCACATTCTACGACCAATAGTTTTTGAGATATGCGAGTTCAATGAATTTCGGCCCATAAACGTAATGAATTTAAAATCTTTTGGACGGCCCACGTAGATAAACTATCCAGTCTATTCGGACTAAAAGGAGAGGTGCAGAACTACATGTTACAGCAATCCTAAATATAATATTTCAACATTCAACTTCTAATAGTTTTTGAGATATGCGAGTTACGTACGTACGTATGTACAGACGGCATGGGAAAGTGGTCAAAAGAAACTGGCCGTTGGTCAAAATGGGTTGCAGACGAATTTATATGATCGTGCATGCTAGCGTACGATCAGATGCATCGAAAAAATTCTTAAAATTAAATTTAGAGGTAGTCAAAACCGTTTTTTTCGTCGAAATTTGGTCCCCGAAATTTTTCGGGATCACACATTACATCCTTATATCCGTACAAGGAATTAAAAAAACTGTGTTATGCTAGTAATGATTGCAAGCAGTTGTCTGTTTGTCCATTGGACAACCGGCTTTTTAATTTTGGTTGAAAGTTTGTTTCGTCGACACCTAAACAATTTTGAACTTGAAAGATTTGTTTTACTTAGGATTTTTATTTTACACATTCGAATTTGACGGGAGCATTTTCTCGCCTTTTTTCTGTTTTCTATTTTGCTTTATTTCCCTTTATAATTACAAGTGTAGACCAGACTTTATTATTCATTTTTCCTTTCAAGTGTTTCCCCGTTATATTTTTGCTTTTTCTTAAGACTAATTTGATTTCAGAATTCGAAGTATTGGCTGTTATTTTAAAATTTTAAATTACAGTTTCAATATGCTATTGTTGGTTATGCGCTCAATTTCAGTCTTCTGTGTTGAGTCTTTTTATCATAATAGAGACACCTTAACCCTTTGGGGCGCAACCCTTTCCCAATGCTGAAAAAAGGGCAGCCATTGCCATCGCTCGACTTAACTACCAGCAAGATGGCGGACGATCGAAACGTTCATAGCGTGCCACATATTTAGAGACCCTTTTTTAACGCAGCTGGCTGTGCCAAAAAAAAAATATTTTAGGACTTATCCTTGAAATCAGTGAAACAAGATGGCGGCAATTTTGCAGATTTCTACCAACAGATAGTAGCGGAGTGTCCTTAGATTTCTGTTAGTTGAAGAGTTGATACAAATCAGAATTAACGGCAAGATGGCAATGCTGTATGCAGTGATTGTAATAATCATAAACTTTTCCGAGGTTTTCTATTTTTTTAAAAACTTCTTCGGTTATTTATTGATGACCCTTATATAGTATACCATATGATATATGGAAATTGTTATTTCGATTATTTTATTCATGCTTTAATTTTTTTTTTGTTCGTGAGAAGATAATAAATTATTCAAGTAACCACAATGCATGAGATAAAGTTGGTTTAATATCCTCAAATGTAATTTCCGACATTTGAGGGTAAACTGCAATCCATGTCCAACGTATCTAATGAGAAATTCCGATGTACTTATGCAAGTAAAAAAAAGAAAATTGATTAAAAAAAATTGAAAAAGCATTTCAAAGTCTGCATTTAGAAATATTGCAGCGTTTAATATAAATATAACTTCATAAAAATATTCAGCCGAATGTTTAAATTCAACTTTATCTAAAGGGTTTACTTTTCATCTTCAAATACCAAAGCTCTACAGAAAAGTTCAAAATACTGCAAACATATAACTTAGCACAGAAATAGTCTATCAAAAGTTATTGAAATAAATCTTTTCCTGCAAGTTCTGCCACACAGCACTTCGAAAAAGCACTTTAAATTTACTGTATGAAATTTTTATCTCTCAAAGGAGCACGTTTTTAAGTTTTTTGTAGGATAAATATTTTATATGAAAAATATAAATATGTAAATAAGTTGTATTTATATTTTCAGTTAAGTGTCTGCCCTGAAAACGAGAAGAAAAATGTGCCTCAAGCGTAGTTGCAATAAATATTTTCTGTACTTTGATAATTTCAAAGAATTTTTGGAAATTAAGAGACGTTGAAATTTCCTTTCGTGTGTGAGACGCTAAGCAGTTTTTGAAAATATAAAAATAATAGATTGGTTCTGATATATATCTACATACATACGTACATGCATACATACATATACACACACACACACACACACACACATATATATATATATATATATATATGTATATATTTATATTCTACTCGAACTATCGAGATAGTCTAGTGTCGAGTGTCTTTTTCACGCGGTTTTGGAGTTAAATTTTACTTTTCAGAAATGGCTTTCTTACAGCTTATCTTAAAGCAGTTGCGCCTAAAACATACATTCACATTTATTACGTTTTAAAGCAAGAATTTCATAGATAACTGTTTATTTCCTTTCAAGACAGATGTATGTAAAAAAGGATTGGTTGGCCGCCCACATTCCTTAGAGGGCAAATTTTAAATTTCCTGAAAAATATATTTAAGTATACACATTTACATATGATATTTAGAATGCGCCGTTTTTAGATAAGGCTTTTACGGCACTGTAGATTACATAATAGAAATTACGTCAAATAATCTACAGTTAGAGGAAAATATTGGCTGTTCAACATTTCAGACTGCAGATGGCCTCAAAGGTCATAAATATGGCCCTGCGTATTACATAACCATTGCTGCAGTTAGTTTTCTCTGCCAGAGTGAATAAATAACATTTATTAATGTTTTTACTTCTGTATTTGCTGTCATAATATTTTATAGCCCTTTCCACATGCGTTCATCAATCATGTGAAATTCTAAAGCATAGCGGTAGAAAAGCCACAACATATAAGTAAAGATCTTTGAAAATGATAATAAAATATTTCATTTTGTCAGCGAAATGGTGTCGTTAAACTCTTTTGTAAATGATCTCATATGTCAGTACCACTCTAGGGAAATTTTCGGTAGTATGCTCTCGCGTTATTTAACGTAATTATTTATCGACAAATGCTTATTGCTATTTTTGCGAGAGATTTCAAGTTTTTATTGCTAGTCGGTTGCCCGTTCTTCGCGCGGACAGAACGTATTTACAACTTTCCAACAAATTGGAACGGTTTTATAATTTCTGTTTGCCCGTTTGTTCGTGCTTTGATTAAAGTTCCACAAAAAATATTTTAGGACTTATCCTTGAAATCAGTGAAACAAGATGGCGGCAATTTTGCAGATTTGTACCTACAGACAGTAGTCCTTAGATTTCTGTTAGTTGAAGAGTTGATACAAATCAGAATTAACGGCAAGATGGCAATGCTGTATGCAGTGATTGTAATAATCGTAAACTTTGCCGAGGTTTTTTTCCTTTTTAATTTCTTCGGTTATTTATTGATGACCCTTGTATAGTATACCATACGGAAATTGTTATTTTGATTATTTTATTCATGCGTTAATGTTTTTTTGTTCGTTAGAAGATAATAAAGTATTCAAGTAACCACAATGCATGAGGTAAAGTTGGTTTAATATCCTCAAATGTAATTTCCGACATTGGAGGATAAACTGCAATCAATGTCCAACGTATCTAATGAGAAATTTCGATGTGCTTATGCAACTAAAAAAAAAAAAAGAAAATTGATTAAAAAATTAAAAAAAGCATTTCGAAGTCTGCATTTAGAAATATTGCAGTGTTTAATATAAATATAGCTTCAAAAAAATATTCGATTGAATGTTAAAATTCAACTTTATCTAAAGAGTTTACTTTTCATCTTGAAATACCAAAGCTCTACAGAAAAGTTCAAAATACTACAAACATATAACTTAGCACAGAAACAGCCTATCAAAAGTTATTGAAATAAATCTTTTCTTGCAAGTTCTGCCACACAGCACTTTGAAAAAACACTTTAAATTTACTGTATGAAATTTTTATCTCTCAAAGGAACACGTTTCTAAGTTTTGTAGGATAAATATTTTATATGAAAAATATAAATATGTAAATAAGTTGTATTTATATTTTCAGTTAAGTGTCTGCCCTGAAAACGAGAAGAAAAATGTGCCTCAAGCGTAGTTGCAATAAATATTTTCTGTACTTTGATAATTTCAAAGAATTTTAGGAAATTAAGAGACGTTGACATTTCCTTTCGTGTGTGAGACGCTAAGCAGTTTTTGAAAATATAAAAATAATAGATTGGTTTGGATATATATCTACATACATACGTACATACACACACACACACACACACACACACATATATATATATATATATATATATATATATATATATATATATATATATATATATATATATATATATATTCTACTCGAACTATCGAGATAGTCTAGTGTCTTTTTCACGCGGATTTGGAGTTAAATTTTACTTTTCAGAAATGGCTTTCTTACAGCTTATCTTAAAGCAGTTGTGCCTAAAACATACATTCACATTTATTACGTTTTAAAGCAAGAATTTCATAGATAACTGTTTATTTCCTTTCAAGAAAGATGTATGAAAAAAAGGATTGGTTGGCCGCCCACATTCCTTAGAGGGCGAATTTTAAATTTCCTGAAAAATATATTTAAGTATACACATTTACATATGATATTTAGAATGCGTCGTTTGTAGATAAGGCACTGTAGATTACATAATAGAAATTACGTCAAATAATCTACAGGTAGAGGAAAATGTTGGTTGTTCAACATTTCAGAGAGCAGATGGCCTCAAAGGTCATAAATATGGCCCTGCGTATTACATAACCATTGCTGGAGTTAGTTTTCTCTGCCAGAGCGAATAAATAACATTTATTAGCGTTCTTTCATCTGTATTTGCTGCCATAATAATTTATAGTCCTTTCCACAAGCGTTCATCAATCATGTGAGATTCTAAAGCAGAGCGGTAGAAAAGCCGTAACATATTAGTAAAAGATCTTTGAAAAGGATAATAAAATATTTCATTTTGTCAGCGAAATGGTGTCGTTAAACTCTTTTGTAAATGATCTCATATGTCAGTACCACTCTCGGGAGATTTTCGCTAGTATGCTCTCGTGTTATTTAACGTAATCATTTATCGACAAATGCTTAACTATTGCTATTTTTGCGAGAGAGTTCAAGTTTTTATTGCTAGTCGGTTGCCCGTTCTTCGCGCGGACGGAACGTACTTCCAGCTTTCCAACAAACTGTAACGTTGTCGACAGGTATCGATTGTCGTGAAAGGTGATGGGAAAAGATCTGTCTTTTTTCGCCCATCAGCCAATTCATAATGCGTAATTTTGTTCTTAAAACTGATACCCAGTTAAAATAAAAATGATAAGTTTTCCAGAAAAACATTTTTATTAAGTAGAGAAAAAAGGGAAAAACTAACTATAGTAAACTATTTGTAACAAATGTCTTTGATTATTGCATTCAGTAGCTGAATTGTCATTAGACTATCCGGTAGTAACGACTTGAAGTGTATAAGTTATGTCCCAAGATTTGGTGTTTTTGTCTGAGTTTGATAATGGCGCCAGTAGGATAAGGAGAAATAAATTGTCTCACTTTTCGCATGTTTATAAACAAATCTACTTATAAAAATGCTATTTAAATAAAATTTGAAGTCTATAAATTAGCCATATGCTCCCCCCGATATTTACATTAGTAACACTATATTTCACGTTAATAACGTCATTCACGTTAATATGTAAAAAAAAAAAAAAACAGGAAGTATTTTTTTCATATTGAAAATCATAGTTTTTTATTTGTATTTGGAATGTGTTCTCACCAGTGTCAGGGTTGATAGTCTCATAAGCCTACTGCTCAGTACTATAATAAAAAAAAATTCTGTTAAAATGAACTTGTACTGATCTCTACACGTCGCTGTTTTTATCAACAGGAGCTGGCAAGGGAAGGCTTAGCACAATATCTTTTACATGATGGATGCAGGTATCGTTGTTCTTGGGAATTCAAAAGTCGAAATTTTCATTCGTCGAAGGCAAATTTCGCATAAACGCCGTTCCAATCGCATCAGTATCAGGAACTGCCTTCTGTATTTTTCCTACGAAGTATTTTGCAGAATTTTTTCCTAATATATTAACCAGGTGATTATGATCATTGATATCAAGGTCACCAATGTTAGGATTTTTTCTGCTCACCGAAACTTTACGTTATTACCAATTCGAAATATTCATTGTCAGACAATTCATTTGCTGTAGAATCATAAACGATTTTCCTTTTGCATATTGTTTTATTAGAATGAAGGGTCAGGGATGAATCTCCTTTTTAGCGTTTCTTTTACTTGTAAATTTAATTTTCTCTTGTCAGTTAACGCAATGGCATTTTTCTCAATTGTATCTGTTCAGATCTTCCTGACTTTCAATTAGCTTTCGAGGGATTTCTTTTATGTGCTAGGGCAAATTCTCTCTTGAAGAGTAACTTTTTTTTATGCATTTGGGGGCTGCTTTATTAATTGCGTCTGGCGGAATTTGTACTGAAGATGTTTAACTATCCCCTGAATAATCCAGACTTCCTTCGTCCTGTCAATTATTTCGAAAAGACTTTTCCAGCTAGGGACAGGTATACATTGTTGCTTGAGAGGACGATCATGCCCTGTTGCGAAAGGTGAAGTCAGAATCTGAATTCCTTCCAACTACATGGATACATTTCTGGTGCATTTAAATCCTGACTACATGTCTTCTTGTCTCGTGGCTTTGGGGAATGCGTTGGACACCAACGAGGACGGCAATATAGGAATTGCCACTGAAGCTACAGCATTTTCTGGATTTCGTATTATGGAAATCTAGGTTCTATTCAAAAATGATACAATGTGTCTCATAGTGAACGATGAGTTCAGCTTTCAAAACACAGCACACTTTGTAGAGTTGGGCAGATTTTCCTTGAACGTGGTCTCTGGGGGCTCGAGGAGAAATCAGTCTGCCTGTGTCTTTCCAAGAGAACATTCCACATGAAAGAAAAGTGACCAAAGAAAATAGGAATTCCAGGCAAAATTACACCAAGACACATTAAACATAATTTCCTCCCTAAAAGGAAAAGAAAGAAGAATAAAAACCTGGTATTCATTAATCAAGAAAATATATCGTCATATTATTAAAATAATTAAATAATCAATACTCAATAAAAGAATTTATCAGGCAAAAAAAAGGGGGGGGGGGTTAATCAGTCGAACCTTTTTCTGACATGTGGAGCTCGGACACAGGTAATCTTTTTGATACTCTTCTTTCTGTTTGGTAAATGGTGCACCCTGCTTGACACTAATAGAGTCAAAATACACTGGTGTAAGAAATTGAGAGAATTTGCAGAATTGGTCGATTATCTCTAGAACTACTGGACCGAATTTAATAAAATTTTATATGTACAGCTGCGGAAAAAAGGGCCCACTTGCTCTTTATTTGGCCGTCGTTCGTCGTACAGAAAAGTTATATATACCAATGTTTGCAAATAACGTATACTTTAATTTTCCAGTAATTTAATTTGCATAAGGGGCCGTCATCATATTTAATTCTGCATCAACCTCGTTTTATTCAATAAGAACACTATTTTGACTTTCTTAAGCAAAAGAAAACCTTCAAACTATAATAGTCGCGACTTTTGCCCCCCAACCCCTAAATACTATCCTGGGAGGTCAAACATTGCCCTAAAGTATTTCATGTTGTGAGCGGCTTTCTTATGCAATTAAATAAAAATCTAACGTCTCTCAGTAGATGTTCAGTAAAACCCTTAATTCTTTTGTTCTAAAAAAATATACACACAAACGTATCTAGAAATAATTTCCCTTTAAATGCTGCTTGATTTTACTGCAAAACACTCAATATTATAGCACCTCTAATTAAACAGTGCCGTTCCAAAAGTTAATTTTAAACTCATTAGTAACCCACTTCCCAACGTACTTGAATAATAATTCAGAAATGTTTCGAGTAAATGCTAAATGTTTCCTTTTGTTACCCCTTTCAGAGAAATCGGCGTATAATTAAAGAACGTCTTAAAGCAAATATGTAACTCCAGTGTAAAGAAAAAAAAAATGCTATTCATCTCCTAATGTAAAATTTTATCCAGTTTAAAACGTACCCAAATTGATCAATTACTTGAATAGCATTATTTAATCGTTACATGCTATTACTATGAGCGGAATGTTACTCGGAAAGAACACTTAATGAAGGGTGGTGACTGTAATCAATAAAATGCCGGTGGTAATAAACGCTTTGTATAAATATATCTTTAGGTTTTCAATATTCAATCTAATTGTTAAATGCAGATCTTTCTTAATAAGTTCGTTTTACGAATTGTATAGCTCACTTAAAAGAATTGTTAATAGCTAAAGCAGTTTGTAGCTCATTAGCGAACATAATTTTCACAAAGTATTCTTTTTGTGTGAAACTAATATATTCTTCAATATTCCTGCGAAATCTTGATTAACAGAATTTCATAATTTTATGAGTATAAAGGTAATTGATATAGGCTGAATTAAATATGTTTTAATGATAAAGAGCAAAAGTTATAATATCAATAATTTAAAAAATTATTATATATATAAAAACAGAAATTGTTAGAAAGATAGAAAATAAAGCACTCAAAATATCGAATGATAATTCGACAGAAATAAATAATTCACAGCTGAAAATTAGAAAAAATAATGGATAGCTGTCAATTACGCTGTAAAAGGATAAATATAAACAATTTGGGAAAATTCATTGATTTTGGATAGTCTTAAAAGTGTTATTAAAATGTAATGTAGTTCACTTATTGCTAAAAATGCTCAGACTATATATACAGAAAAAATATCATTTAAAATTTTCCTTGATAACATTTTTACTTCCTTATACGGAGTATGATGAAGTAATGTGATCCAGAAAAATTTCGGTGCTCAGAATTCGACGAAAAAACCGATTTTAACTACCTCTAAATTTAATTTTAAGAATTTTTTCGATGCATCTCATCGTAGGCTAGCATGCACGATCATATAAATGCGCCTGCAATTTTCACCAACTGCCAGTCTATTTTTGACCAGTTTTTCCATGCCGTCTGTACGTACGTACGTATGCAACTCGCATATCTCAAAAACTATTGGTCGTAGAATGTTCAAATTTTATATTTAGGATTGTTGTAACATGCAGTTGTGTATAGTCAGTCATTGTTTGGTCCATGCCCAAAATATCGCCATTTGTCGTCGACCTTCACGAGTTTTGCCGAAATATCGCCAATTTTAGCGCCAAACGTAATTTCGTATTTCTCATAGCTTTAAAACTTTTAACCGTAGAATGTTGAAATTTTTTATTTAGAACTATTGTAACATCTAACTGTGCATATCTTTTTTGATTGCAATGGACTGGGTAATTTATTCACAGGGTCAGCCAAATGACTTCAAGTACATTAAGGTGCATGGATACATTCAATTCATTGAAAGTCTGTGGTCAATGACTAATTTGGCTATCCCCGAAATCTCGCAAACTATCTTAAGCTTCTCGGCTTTTGACGAAATATTTTGCCAAGTTAAGCCAAGGTAAGTGTCAAAAACAAATCTTTCAAATTGAACCGAGCTTGGCGAAATCGGAAATATTAGGCTAGAAATCGCTGAACCTTAGTGTTACTGCAGTATTTTAACTCTTTCAAATAAAATTAGTTTAGAGGAACTAGGCCGAAAATATTTTTGATTTAATAGATGTGCAAGAAAGTATAGATGTGCAAGAAAGACATGTGTTGTCCAAATCAGATTTTTTTTTTTTTTTTTTTACAGTAAAAGTATTACTTTTTCGGAAGGGACGATAGCCGGAACAAGTAGTAAAGCATGCACAAAATAAAATAAAATGAAGTGTTGCAAAGTGGCTTGCCAGTGAAGGATACAGTGAAATTAAATGAAATTACTACTCAATAAACCAATAATAAAAAAAGAAAGAAAAAATACATAAGAAGTTTAACTTTCAGGAAATCATTTAATTTTTCCGCTTTTTAAGCCCTCAACTTCAATGATCTCTAAAAAGAAGTATTTCGTACGCAGTATATAAAATGAGGCAAGCTCTCCAAACTGTAACCGCAGCCTCTATAATGTACGCTCTTCGTGTGTTAGGTGATTTAAACTGCGGAGAATGATTTACAATAAGTTTCCAGTAATGGTATTTTTCAGCCATCATTAGCGAAAGTAAATGAGTCGTTGCTTTGCAGGCAATTATTTATTAAACTCGTTACTGCGAGCGTTACTAGGCTGGTAAGGCGAAGCAATAACGAACGGGTTAATGGCGTTAAAAGCATCTGATTACGGGAAATTAGATATGTTATCTTAAGTAAGGAGCGGGATTAATATTTTTATATGAAACAAGTTAAGTTCATTTTCGAGTGGGAGAATCCGTGCGCCGTTGGAATGAATGCATATTTTCACGATTCTTTTTTATGTTCTTTCTTTCTTTTTTCTTTTTGTCTTTTACACGGAAAATATTTACATTTATTTATAGCATTTAGACAACAATATACTTTAATATAAGTTATTATCATTTCTTGTAAAATATGTACTTGAGTTTGCATAAGTAACGTTTAAAAGAAAAATACAAAGACTTATTTAAAATTTTAACGCTTTAACTCTCGAATTTTCACATTTTCACCGACAGTCACAAAACTATATGCAGTGGTAAATTTTATTATTTTTGTTTCACTTTTAATATAGTACAGTGGGGCCACTGGCGCTGCAATGCGATTTTTGCTAATAGTAAGAAGCGCCAGCAGAGGCGTGGGGTACCATATCATTCTGCACAGTACAGTGCAGTTATTATTATTATTACAGTACTGTGCCATACTTTACAGTAATTATTATTATTACAGTAGAGTAAAAATATAGTTATTCCTGTACAGTAAAGTATTATTACGGAAGTGTTGCACTTTTATATTTATGATGCTGTACGTACTGTACTGTATTTTATGTCTCTCTCTCCTAGTGCTCCTAAATTTTGTGCATTCACAGTAGTGCACAGTATTTTGCAGTATTATGTTGAATGGAACTGCTTTTTTAACACCTTGTTTGTTCATTACTTTACGTGGGAAATGGTAATAACATGGCTAAGGATCTACTTAGAAGAATTTGAGAGGTGCTTATAAGTGTTTATAAGTGTCTAAAAAGTTTTTACATGTGTTTCAAAAAGTCGTGTATATATATATATATACACTGCTGGCCATCGTAAATGCAACACCCTGAAGGAAGCATGCAAATAATATGAAATTTACAACATGCATTAGCTGAGGTGAGATATGCAAATGATTAGAATTTCAGCGCAGACGCACATCAAGCGCGCCTGTGGCGCCACCTCAAAGCGCTATTTAAGGCTTGGAGATTTCGACGGTTTCAAGTACAGCAATTGTGTTTTTCTTGCTTTTTTTTCAAAAAAACGATAAATTATGCCTCGTAGGAAACAACGATCATCTTTTGATCAAGTATCCGAGTTTGACAGAGGAAGGATAGTGGCATACCGAGATTGTGGGTTATCTTTCAGGGAAATCGGTCGTCGTATTGGACGAAACCAAACAACTGTGATGCGGATATGTGATCGTTGGGTGCAGGAGGGTACGACGGACAGACGTGATCGACCGCATCGACCTCAGTGCACCACGTCACATGATGACAGGCAGATTGTACGCATGGCAGTGACGGACCGCTCAGTCACATCACGAACCATATCACAGCAGATTCAGTCTGTAACGCATCATCCAGTGTCTGCGCGTACCATTCGACGTCGTTTACAGCAGAATGGTCTGTCCGCAAGACGTCCGTTGCTTTGTCTACCTCTGACGCGGAACCACAGACGTCTCCGCCGCCAATGGTGCGATGAAAGAAGGATGCGGACGACAGAATGGAATGAAATTCTCTTTACTGACGAGTCACGCTTCTGTATGCAACACCACGACGGTCGGATTCGAGTCTGGAGACACCGTGGAGAGAGGATGCTGAACAGCTGCATTATGCACCGTCACACTGGTCCTGCACCGGGTATTATGGTATGGGGCGGTATCGGCTATCTCTCTCGCACTCCTCTAGTACGCATTGCCGGTACTTTAACCAGCCAGCGCTACATCTCCGAGGTGTTGGAGCCAGTTGTCCTTTCTTACCTTCAGGGCTTGCCAACAGCCATATTTCAGCAGGATAATGCACGGCCACACGTGGCACGCATTGTCCAAGGGTTCTTCGTCCATCACCAGATTGAATTGCTTTCCTGGCCGGCGCGCTCTCCGGATCTTTCGCCGATAGAAAACATGTGGTCCATGGTTGCTCAACGACTGACCCAGAGTTCATCCCCAGCTGTCACACCAGATCAACTTTGGCAACGTGTGGAAGCTGCTTGGTCTGCTGTACCCCAAGAACACATTCAAAGTCTCTTTGAATCAATGCCGAGGCGTGTGGCAGCTGTGATCTCCAACAACGGCGGCTACTCTGGGTACTGATTTTGGCAGGAACCACGCTTCATAGAATGCTGTAAATTTAATCATTTGTTACTTGGTCAACATGTTATCTACACAATAAATTTTGTTGTGATATCTCTTGTTTTTCTTGGTGTTGCAATTTGGGTGGCCAGCAGTGTATATTTGAACTTTATCTAAAAATACAACAAAATTACAGTTGCTTCACATGCTACCTAGCGCTTAAAAAAGCAGCATAAAAGAAAACATGCGTTTAATAATAATTAGAACATGCGTTTAATAATAAAGGAACAGTACACCATAGTTTTCAGACTCACAGCCTGAGATTTTGCCAAGGTAATGTATTGTATTAAAGGCTGTAGTTTGCAAAGATTGATTTAAAATTATTAAAACAGTTTAAAGATATTTTTAGAAATGTACTATATTAATTCAAAATATAAACTGTAACAGGCAAATCTCAGAGGTGTGACTCCCCCTTACCTATGGGAAAGAAAAGAAATTTTATTACTTACAAATCAAAAAAACGAAGAACAATCAATGCAAATGTACTACAAAACCAAAGGAACACGTTAAACTGTAGTTCCAAAATCCTGTAATTCGTTGTCCATTGCCTGTCCAATCCGCGTGTAGAAGACCTGTTGCCATTCATCAACTAAAAGCACGTCCCTGAGGTTCTAGTCTGTATTAAGAGCACTCTGTGGGCTTTGGTGCAAGTGTGTCATTTGTCAAGAGATTTCTACAACGCATAAACTAGTGCAAATGTAAAGGAAGGATTAATACCAGGGATTCAGGCTATTATCAAAACTTTTTAAATATCTATTGATGAATTCAAGTGGAAAATTATTTGTACAAAATAATTTGGCTGCTAGTAAATATATATTATAATTTAAAAGATCTTTATTATTGCATAAGCGATAGTATCTGATAAGTTGGTTGATCAAAATGTTAGCAAAGACTTTTTTGTGAATATTTGAGGACCAATGAGGTAAAGATATAGCTTCAAAATTGAAATTATTTCGTTTATCAAAAATGTTTATGTGTAAAGTATTGTTAAATAAATTTATATCTAGATCTAAGAAGGTAACAGAATTAGAATTAGAGTAAGCTGGCTTGAGGTTAAGTGTGCTGGGATAAATTAAATGTTTGATATCATTAAAGTTTCCATTGACGACAAGAATGTCGTCAATGTAACGGAACACTGCAAAATTCAATGGATTGTTACTGAAAAAGTTATATTCATAGAAAAATAAATAAAGATTAGCAGCAGTACTTGAGTAGTTAGTGCCCATTCCTATTCCTTTAGTTTGGCGATAAATGATTGAATTAAATAATATGAAATTATTGTGAAGACAAAAATTGGAAATAGTAACAAAATATTCTCTATTAATATTTAGTTCATGTTCTATGTTAAAGTGGTCAAAAACATTTAGTAAAGTTCTATATAAATCATCAATTGGAATGCTTGTGAAAAGATTTTCAAAATCAAAAACCTGTAATATAGAAATATTCATATTTTTTAACCAGTGTATAAGAGAAAAACTATTTTTAATGGACCAAAAACCAGTATTAATAGATATATATATATATATATCCTATCTCACAACACGAAGTTTTCATTTACGCGTGGATATCTTTGAACACATCCTTCGTGTAAGTCAAGATGCCACTGTATTTAGAAGATTTTCAATGAGACTGTATTTTGTCTTTCTATTCAATGAGACTGTATTTTGTCTTGTCAATTTTTAAAAGTAGAATATTCTTACTGTGGAGCCCTAAAAGGGCATAAAATCAACATTTATTTTTGCAAAGATATGCTATAAATGGATAAAAGTTTCAAAACTAAGAAAAATTTTGAGAAAATTTCAGGTATTTTACTTTTGAAGAAATGGAAATTTTTAAACGTCCAAAATATTTTAAATCGCTATATAGACCTTTTCAATACAAATATTAATGACTAAATCAATGCCTTACAAGCAACACAACTCAATTGGACTCAATACAGCTCAAGTGGACTATTAGTTTCAATGCTTTTTTAAATATTTTGAACTTTTAAAAATTATCTTCATCTCTTGCAAAAGTGAAATATGTATATCCATATTTTTCTTGAAAGTTTTATCAGTTGTTAAACTTTCATTCATTTATAGCATATCTTTCCAAGAGTAAATTTTTATTTTATGCCTTTTAGGGCTTCACAATAAAAAGCTTATACTTTTAAAAATAGTATTTTTACTTATTTCTTCAGTAAAGATACTAAACTACTAAATCCTAAGTAATGCTTGAATTCGGTATTTTTTTGGATGGATAACTATTAGGAAATTCAACAATTATCCAAGATTTATGTCAACAATTTATTACTTACTGCAGACGTAAAATATGGAGAATTTTGTAAAAGTCTGTTTTTATATGAAACACATTTTCTCCGAATTTCAGTGTTTTATTTTCTGTATTTACTTAAATCTTGCTTTTCTAAAGATTTAATCATTAAATCCTCTTCCCATACCTGTCGCAGCTGATTCGATTTATTCATTTGTGTAAACATCATGTTCAATGTGTAGCGTTTTTCTTTTTAAAAGTTCCTATTTACAGAAATGTTATTCAAAGTACTTTTTTTTTAAGAATGTTTACAAAATATTTTTCCCCATTGAAAGGAAAGATTTTTAAGTATAAGTTTTAAAGCTTCATAAAGCTTTTGTTCGTGAATTGACGTACACGCAATTAAGTTTTTAAATACTATTAAGAAAAACGCAAATACTAATTTAAAATGTTAACGTTTTATCTCGGAAATTTTAACACTTTCATTGTAGATCACGAAAACTCGTAGGCTGTAGTCAATTTTGTTACGCTTTTAGCATACGTGTAAAATACTATTTTATTTATTCGAAACGCTAAAGATACCAACAGAGCCTGATTATGACTAACAGGGGCCCGGGGCATTGATGAATTTGGGGGCCCCCAATCTATGAAATTTATTTTATTTTTCATAAAATTTTGATATAAAAAAGAATATTTCGGAACAACATTTGATACTGGGGGGCCCTTTCGAGCCGGGGGCCCTGGGAAAAGTCCCGATTTGCCCATTCGATAATAAGGCTCTGGATATCAAACTACTAAACCTTAAATAATGTTGGAAAACTGTATGTTTTTGGATAAATAACTATTAGAAAGTTTACCCATTGTTTTTAAATTTAACGTCAGAAATTTATTATTCACTACAGACATAAAAAATGGAGAATTTTGTAAAAATGTCAGCTCAGAAATGAAAGTGATTAGTAACAGCCACATGAAAACGACGTTTTCATCCTAAATTGCAATGTGCTAATTTGTTGTTTTATAAACAATCAATTAATTAAATGTAGAAAATAAATGAAATTTTACTTATTGTAGGAGCTGTTACTTGTCTATTAAAGGTTAAATGAATGAAAATAAAAATGCTGTTTTTATTGCAAACACGTTTTCTCCTAATTTCAATGTTTTATTTTCTGTATTTATTCAAATTTTCATGATTTACAAAAGATTTAATCACAATCATCTTCCCATACCATTCGAAGCTGATTCAATTTATTCCCTTGTGTAAACATCATATCATGTTTAACCTTTTAGCATTTTTTCTTTCATAAAGCTCCCTTCTACAGAAATTTTATTAAGTACTTTCTTCGAGAATGTTTTTATAATATTTTTCCCCATTGAAGTAAAAGATGTTTAAATGTTCATATAAGTTTTAAAGCGCCAAGAAGCTTTTGTTCACGGAATTGGCGCACTCGCGATTTAATCTATGAATAATAATAATTGAGTTATGGGTAAGACCAACCCTTGTGCAGAAGGTTGACTTTAGAATTAAATACGTTCCAAAAAATATATTCCCCGTGATTTCGATAGACTTACTATCTCCATTGAGTGGGCTAAGACAGCAGACAAATCAGCATATAATACATCTGACTGCTCGAATTACTAAACCACGATTTTAAAGCACGTTCTAATAAGTAAGCAACGCCCTAGTCAGTACACACAGGCTCTCTGAACGTTAATGGACGTCCAGAGACCCTGTTTGTGCTGCCTGGGAATTACGTGGAATGTACTAAAATAGAATAATGGCTTACGCATGTACGTCATGGTGCACAAGAGGTTACAGACATTTAATTAGTCTTATGTAGATGCCATGTATGTAACCATCACATTCATGTTACAATAAAAAATTATTTCATGTGTGTGTGTTTTACTGTATACGTATTAGTTTTCCTTAAATGCGTTGTTCTGGTTATTTGGTTAAAAAATAAACTGTCTTGTTTACGTCTGTTCGTTGCTTGTTGATTGTGCCTGATTGTTTTGTTATTCTGTTTCTTTCTTTTTTACTTATTATCAAAATCACCACCATCATCATCGTTTTTGTAATTATTATTATTATTGCTATTCTTTTAAGTTTCTATAGATTTTATTAATATTACTATGCATATAATTTTTATTGTTTTTTTAATTTAATATGCTGCTTTTGCGATTCCCTTTTTCCCACCTTTGTTCTTCTTTTATTCTCTCCGGTTTCGTACTTTTTTCTTTCTTCCGAGTCTCAACTGGCTCTGAAGCGTATTCCAGCTCTAGCCTTTTTACATAAGTGGGTGATGGAGCTTTTTTAGGAATGAAGAAGGGTGGATCTTTTGTGCCAACCGAAAATCGTACCCTTTTTATAAGTACCTTTTTATGTGCGTTATTTTAAAAAGTTTTAAAATTAATTTGAAGGTATTCAGTGTTCACGACGATAATATTAATGAGGTGTACACAGGGGCGTAGCCAAGGGGGGGTTAGGGGGTTCATAACCCCCCCATGAGAAATTTTTGCCATATAAAATGCATAGACTTCACTATATTATCACACTCACCTATACATATGTAAGTGTTGTAGTAGTCTTAACCCCCCCCCAATGAGAAATTTCTGGCTACGCCCCTGGGTGTACACAACATTTTACATAGTGATGGGAAAGGATTCGATTAGTATGTCGATTTTCTCGAATCTTCATTTACAATTCTAGAATAGAATTTGTCATACTAGTTCGAAAAGTATTCGAACTAAAATAAACAATTGAAAATAACAATATTTTATTATTTGATTTTTAAAAAAGTCAAGTGGATTTAAAAAATAGTAAAACCACTTAAAAATGGCTGTAATGCCAATTAGAGGTGCGTTAGATATCCGTTTTCATTTAAATGACTAGAAAACATGCAAAACATACATCTCCGTGTTTTGCTTTGTTTTGTTTTTTCCAGCAAGTTTTAGATGGCTATTTTATTACACTAAAATTAATATCAGCTTTCTTTACTGACCGAGATTGATCGTACATTATTAACAGAATGCTATTAAAAATAAAGTAATTAAAATATGTGAATTTACTTCTATCATTAATTATTTCATTCTCATCATGCAATACTTTAATGTTGAAAGGAATTGACTTAATAAATTTAAATTATATTAAAGAATAGTTTTTCTTAAACATAAGTCTCGATATCTCCACACCTGGCTTTTTACAAAGGCATTGCACGGACTGGTATGAAATTTTTTATTATCCTTGAATAATATAGATTACCAAGAACAAATTTTGCATAAAATTGTTAAGTTCGTAACACAATGGCAGAAATAAAATAAACTGATGACTAAAATATACCATCCTACCACGAAAAATCAGGAAGATAGTGATTCAGCCATATGGCTGAAAACTGAAGCAAAAGAAACAATATTTTCGAATGAAAAATGAGAACATTTAAAATGACTGCTACTCTCATCAGGGGCCACACACAGCAAATTGTAAATATAAGGACAAAAATAGCAGGATTTCTCTGTAGATGGCTTAGCAGGAGGCTCAAAAATCCACTTGGGGCGCAATCCCGCAACAGAAAACACGGTTAAATAAGAGAAGTGATTTAAAATGTGACTCTCCTAATGATTTTAACAAACAAAACATAATACTACAGCGTACATTGTTTCCAAAACCAAAAAGAAGTCAAAAGTGGTCAAAAGTAATTCTTAAAATTAATAAGCCAAAAATTATTAATTTTCTTACTTGAAATAATGACGTGAATTGAAAATATATATGGGTTTGAAAATTTAGAAAATTTTATTAAAATTAAACCATTCCATACACAGAACTTATGTATTATAGAAAATTAAATACCAATATCCGAATCTACGGATGTAGATCCAAAAATCCGTATTCGCGGTTCCAAACGCAAAAATCTACATTCATATTCCGGTGTTCCATTTCATATTAGCATGATTTAAGAAGTAAATGTTTCATTTCATATCCAAACCCGCGGATTTAATAAATAAATATTTAGTTCCACATTCATCTGAACGGTCTGATTCCAGTTCCGAAAAAAGACTCGACTGGAAAAGAAACCATTCTTTTGCATTCGAATGTAAAAAAATACTCGAGTTAAACAAAAATCGTTATGCTGCATTAGAATATAAAAAAATCTGGAATGACTCCACTCGACTTTCCGAACACTTACGATTAAGATCATTACTAAGCATTTAAATAAATTTTAATCGATGTATAATTCAAGCATATATACCAAACTGAAGCTCAATCGAATGCGCCGCTTAAACGCTAGCCCATTTTCAAGAATTTCCCCCTCCCCCATATGCCATAATGTAAAAGACATTTTGTTCGTAGCCCTGTAGAATATCTATAAGTCCTATACACATCAAAATCAATACCGGTCTTACGATGGTGGTTTATAACATGTATGCCCAATTTGAGCTCAATCGAATGCCCCGTTTAGGAGCTATCGTGTTCACTCACACACACACACACACATACATACATCTCGTAAAAATAGCATAGATGAATTCAGAGGACCTCAAAACGTGTCAATACACCAAAATCTCGAAGTCGAATTTTTTCATGATAACAATACTTTCCTTACGCGGTGCATGTTCGGAAAGTGAAAAAGGACTTCGGAGGGTGCCTTTGATTTTTGTGGTGAGCCGCAACCACAAAACTTTCAAGGCTTTAATTTAGCAACATCTGCGGCACATAGGGATGGAAGCGAGACGCAGGCAGTGTCGTAGTTAGGGTCATAAGCGTGTACCTTACAAAATTTGAATTTTGTGCACACAAGACTTATTTACAGGGAAGAGAAATATCACAAAGTCTGCAAAAGGCGGATCCCTCGAGCGTTGCGCTCCTAGCAGCCGCACACCTGGCCAGCCCTTAGCTCCGACCTCGGACCCTGGTCACTAGAGATGAGTTGGGGCACATTTCTTTTTATGCCCGAGCCCAAGGACTTCCAATCCGAGCCCAAGGACTTCCAATCCGAGCCCAAGGACTTCCAATCCGAGCCCAAAGACTTCCAAACCAAGCCCGAGTGACATTATTGAAGTCGGAGGCCCCCTACTAGCACAACTAGTTCAAAAAACGTTCAAATTACGTTGGAAACACGTTTTATAGCGTTAAAAAACGTGTTTTAAATTCTTTTGGACTAATTGTGCTACTAGGGCCGAGCCCGAAATTTCTGCTAATAGATCCATAAAAGTCAATGACTCCATTGACAAATTATCCTAAATTTTTCCGTTTGTGCAAATCAAAGACAGATAGAATAGCAAAGACTCTTAATGCATTTTCTAATTCTTTTTATTAGAGTTTATCCACTAATAACAGTAAGTTTATTTCTCCCACGAATCATTTTTAAAAATCTGTTTACAAGGAGTCTGTTCCATAAAGGAGACATTTCTCAACTGCCCGAGCCCGGGTTTTCGGCTCGCGCTGAGCCTGTCTCATCTCTACAGGTCACCTCTTGTAATAACAGTTCTTTATTCAGCCATGCACTGTGCCTATAATGACATACATCCGTCAAGTTTTATGAATACAGCAGTACACTCACAGCAGGTTTCTTAACAATGACTCTTTTAACTCTGTAAGATTGAATATTGTTGTCAATAATGTGAACATAATCGTATTGTTTTAAGTCGCATTGGAGCTATTTGTTGTAGAAAAGTAAAATTTGCAACAATGAACGATGAATTTCATTTCTTGCTAAACTGTTAAAAGTTGATGTTTGAATTCTAAACGCTCTCATTTAAACTGCGATTGAGCTGCTTCGAATTTCAAAACTGTCAAGTATCTTTCCTCCTAATTGCATCTTGAGTGTTATTTACCTAACACATCGTTCGATTGTCTCGAAATGTTCTTCCCGGAAATGGAAATCACCGAGGGCCCGATCCTATGGGCAAGGATCATTCGAAACTGCGAACGTCCAAAACCTGTGCGTTATCCTCCGGGACTTTTGGATCGTTTTTTGGATGACTGTATGGAGGAAACTGCCCTCTTAAGTATTGGGGACTACTTCTGGGTCCCTGGAGAAACTGTTTGGGTGCGTCGAACAACACCTCGAGCTCCAAGTCCGGAGCGAACGGATAGTCCTAAGAAAGGAACATTTAAGAGGCGCATTTTAAGAGCTCTTTGCGGTTGCTTCATCCCTTAAATTTTAAAGGGTTAATGAGTAAGCAATGAATAAATACTTCTAACTGCTGTTTGAAATTTTTACTGAGAGCTCTTTTTCACCTATTCAGTTAACAGCGCCCTTTTTTATGCATGGTTTTTCTCATCATTATATATTCCATCATTTTAACCCTGCTTATAGAAGTACTTTAGAACATGGATAACACACTCGACTCTTAATAACTCTTTGATGTCATCTGATCTGACTCTGTTTGACACCAGTGACAATCCACTTCGGATCACCAGAACAACATCCACAGAGAGCTGCGCACTTCGACACGCTAGCTTCGTAGACCGGAAGCAATTAAGATTCATCTGCAAACGACTTTTTTAAAAGCCGTAAGCAATTCTCAACGAAGACGCGCCTCTTAAGCGAAGAACACAGTCTCATCCACAACATCTACCATCAGTCAAAGATGAGAATTTTCCAATGACTTCCAGGAAAAGCCGCGAAAATTATTTTGCCATCAAAGTCCATCGAAAGCCTCCAACATCGGCTCATCATTTTAATCCAATCAAAGCCACGAGAATAACGGTTCGCCCGTGTAGACCAGAATCTGTTAACATCGGTCCGCCAATGACTTTATTAAAAGCCATGAACATTGTGTCACTAGAATACTGGGAACGTCCTTTTCTTTTGACAAGAACACTGACTCACCGTTTACGTCCGCCCAAACTCACAAGACCTGTCCTTGCTAATGACTTTTGCCAAAGGTCTGCGGAAACTTTCTCGCCAGCAACGCCCATCGAAATCTTTCAACATCAGCAACGTTCATTAAAAAGCTGTACAAGTTGTTGACTACTAATAAATTCGGTTGACTTTCCTTTCTTGTCTGTTCCTCTTTAGATGTGTTAAAACTATACAGTAACGAGGCAAGGAAATTAGATTTATACTTTCAGAAATCCCTTAAATACAACGGAGCTTCGAATATTAGGAAATGGATTGTCCATGGGTGGGCTCGTATCGGTACAGCTACCCGAAAAAAATGTAATCTGAAGTACACAAATGTAATCTGAAGTACACAAATGTAATTTCGTTTCTTTGTATTAGGAGGGGGGAATATTTTTTAAGCGAAACAATTGTCCGACTTTGTGTGCCTCAGTATAGAAAGGTGAATGCCAGGAAACAATGCTGAGGACAGAAGGGAAATTATCTTTTCAACAGTGGAACCGAACTGGTTAATTATACATTTTTCTGTATCTACACAAACATAGAACAAGTGCATTGGCTTGTGCGCAATAATCGATGCTTGTGGCATTATTACTGGTCACGTTTGTACTTGAAGTAAGGCCATAATTTTGGCAAGGACAACAGCGCAGGGCTTAATTCTTTTCATTTCTAATTTTTAGGGAGAAAAAATTTCTCACTAAAACTAGGAGTAGCCGTTTCATATAATACATTTCTCTTGTTTATCTATATATAGAGTAGAATAAATAAGGGCTATACTTGTACAGTTAGTCCTTTCTATCAGTACTGACAGTGACATTTTGGAAATTCAAAAGTGACCTATAAGAACATTTTTGTCTTAGAGAAATGTTCCCTAAAACAACGCAACGATAATACCGCAGAGCCTACGGTAGGGCAGTGACAGTTTAGGAATCCTTTGCTAAAAGCATGCAGGTACTTCATCAGAGATTTGTGATGATAACAAATGATACCGGGACAACAAATGATAATCAGGTCCTCATTTTTACTGTTTCTTCCAACTTTTTTTAACCACTTTTTTTTCTAGGGATAGTACACTTTTTACGCTAGCGCAATTTCAAGAATTTGCTACCATAGGCCATAATGTCAAAGAAATATTTGTCGTAACCCTGTAGAAACACTATAAGTCCTATACACATCAAAATGAATACCGGTCTTACGATGTTGGTTTATAACATATATACCCAATTTGAGCTCAATCGAATGGGCCGTTTAAACGCTAGCTCACTTTCAAGAATATCCTCCCATAGGCCATAATGTAAAAGAAATTTTGTTGTAGCCCTGTAGAAAAACTATAAGTCCTGTACCCACAAAAATCAATACCGGTCTTGCGACGTTAGTTCATAACATATATACCCAATTTGATCTCAATCGAATGTTCCGTTTAGGAGCTATCGTGTTCACTCACACACACGAGCACACACACACACACACACACACACACACACACACACACACACACACACAAACACACATATACATACATACATCTCGTAAAAATAGCATAAATGGATTCAAAACGTGTAAAAACACCAAAATCTCGAAGCCGAATTTTTTCATGATAACAATACTTTCCTTACATGGTACATGTTCGGAAAGTAAAAAAAAAAGGTCTTGAGATGCAAAAGAATCGTTGTTTCGTATTTCGATTGATCACAGCTGACTTATCAGGATTGGGCAGTCTATCCAGTTGTTGCTCTTTATCGGTATATTTCCGCCATATTCTCCAGTTCTTAGCAGACGCCGATTACTGATAATGTTGTTGTTCTCTCTGATGCCCCCAGAAAACGGCAACAGTTTCCCCCCCCTCCCCGAAGGGAGACGATGGGCAGAGGGAGTGCGCCTTCCATTTTTATGGTCCCAGTGGAAGGAAGTACGATTTAACCCGCGGTCCCCTAATTTTGAACCCATTCCGGAGGAGGGACCAACCTCCTGAAATCGGCAGCACCATAGGTATTGTTTAACAACTTGGAGGACATTGGAGCCGCGTCAGATTTCACGTGCACCAGCTCCCATTAGCTGGCTGTGCGGCACAGCCAGCTGCGTCAAAAAAGGGTCTCTAGATCTAGAACGTTTCGATCGTACGCCATCTTGCTGGTAGTTAAGTCGAGCGATGGCAACGGCTGCCCTTTTTTCAGTATTGGGCAATCTATCCAGCTGTTCTCGTATTCTTTCATTTTCGGCAGATGTCAGTGCTGTTAAAAATAATCGTGACCATTTTTTTTTTTTTTTTTTACGGGAAATGACGTGCTAAAATGTAAAGGATTCTCGTGAAGTTCACCCTCAACTATTTTTATAGAAATCAAAACTATTCTTCGTGACTGACGACAGTCAAAACGTTTGAGTTTGGTGTTTCCAGAGCTGGAACACTGCGCGTTAAAGGGTTAAAACCATGATTCCTCTTTCAAGTCAGAAGAGTGATCAATGCATCAGCCGAAACTTGAAAGAAAAACTAAACAAAACTATGTTTTCATTATTGTCTTCAAGAAAACTGTCTGAATGATAAATATTTCCCTTCCACTTTTATTGCAGACACGTCCGCCGAATTTTAGTGCTCCATTCCCTGCACTTTTCTTGAAGTGTCTTTTATACAAAGAATTTAATCCATTAAACATTTTCTCCATTGTCGTCGTTGGCTGATTCTGTTTGTTCATCGAGTAAACTTGACGTTGAGTTAAAAATGGGCCGTATTCTTTTAAAGTTACGTTACGGATGACGTACAGGAAAATGTCTGTAACTGAAAGACGACACTTCAAAACTATCTACAGCCAAACCAGCAACCTGAAAATTGAGATATTTTACGGATCACTCAAAAAGGACGTTGTAGTTTGTTTCAGAGTATGCATAAAAAAATAGTTCCAAATATCAAAACCAGGAGCGTATTGA
This sequence comes from Cheiracanthium punctorium, assembly GCA_038373885.1. Classification (NCBI taxonomy): domain Eukaryota; kingdom Metazoa; phylum Arthropoda; class Arachnida; order Araneae; family Cheiracanthiidae; genus Cheiracanthium; species Cheiracanthium punctorium. The sequence continues at coordinate 47,661 of JAWZYV010017817.1, read as the reverse complement.
TTAGAAAACATTTGGTTAAAGTGCATTTGTTTATTTTTTTCAACTTCAATTAAAAGTCTTTTAAAATGATGTCTTCTAGTGGTATATCGTGCCTAAGTGGGAAATTTATTATTCATATAACCTCTACGATTTTTAGAACTTTATTTTTCACTGAAACAGATTTATGATATTATTGGTTATAGGCACCAAGGGTTTGCGACTGTTTGTCGCTGGCGCAATTAGAGGTATTTTCGCATACGGTACGATGATGAAAAATATAGGTAAAAAAATATGACTATGATAATCTCATAGCAGTCGAAATTCAACAAAATCCTAAAATGGACCTACAGTTCTTTAAAAAGATTTACATTGCTATTTATAAAGGCCACACAAATCAGGCATTTCTAATAAATTTTCATTAAATTTGTTACTAAGTGTAACTCTCTTCACATGTAAATTCTGCTAGATATACGAATCTAAATGCTAAAGCATGCTTACTATACCGGGTGTTTCAGGGTGTAAGAGGTGTTAGTGCACATTCAAAGAACCAACATTCATTAGAGAATGATGCAGCGTCAGAATTAAAACACAAAAGCGGTAGATTACACCGAATGTAAAAGATGCTATACGAGATAAAAACACACCAAAAATCATTGTGTTACAAAAACAAATGATTATAATTGTCCAAGACAGTAATCGGCAGTGGCTATATAGCCGTAAAAGGGCCAAGAAAGGATTGACAAACATTCCTAAACACACTAGGCATATAGCGCACTTCCCCAGCCGAGGCTGTAAGTTTGGTGACAAGTTCTGTAGATTCAGTGAGAACCTCATACATAAGAGCTTTTACCTGTCCTCACAAAAAAGAAATCGAAATATGAAATATCTGGTAAGCATGGCGGCCAATCTGTTGGCGCACCTCGAACAATCCAAAGGTTCTGAAAGTTAGGTCCAGATAATTTCGCAGAATGTCGTTCATATTGAGCTGATAATCTATCCTCATAGAATCACGTTACCCACCGAATTTGTGAATAATGTGATCGAACATGTTAGACAGCACCTGTTGTCGAAATGTGTGGTAGTTTTACCAAACAAGGCGTTTTGGAAGAATATATAAGTTTCTAAACGATGGTCACCGATTATTCCACTGGAAACATTGTCTTGGAATCGTCGCTGATGCAGGTAAGATTCACCTTTGAAGATCACATATGGCGCAGACTAGTACCTTTGCATTTGGGAGCTGACCATTTATTATTCGATGAAAGTTGTTTGCTTGGATTCTTAATATCACCGCTTAAATTTTTGCGCATTTTTTATGGAACAAACTGCAATAACCCGAGTACTGAATGACAAAATAAAATTTCGTGTTACAATATTAATTAAATATCTCAAATGGTGTAGATTTTAAAAAAGTTACATCATGCTCATGTTATTTAAAAAAAACAGTCATTAAATATCTTTGATGCACTGTGATTAATTTACACAGCTTTAACTGGTTTGTTGCAGATCTTCAAAAAGGTGACAGAGATTTAAAGAACAAGACGACAACTTTCGAATTTCTCTCTAGGTAGCGACTCTGTTAAGATGCAATGTGGACAGTCATACAGTAAAACTAATAGAAATTATATGTCTAAATTTCAGAGTTCGGAAGTTATTGGAATGTATCAAGCTTTTAGTTCGCACGCTTTGTTTTGTAACAAGAAATACCGAAACTTTATTCTCCCGTGCATATTTCAACTCAGCAGCTCTTTAGAACGAAATCTCAACCGAAAGTATGCATGGCTGCATTTAAATAATTTGGAAAGCGAGGTTGAGCAAACACACAAAGCCAATTTTAAAGTTGAAAAGGATGAATGTCGTACCGAGAAATTGCATTTGGCGAGTTGTTCCAAGGGTCGAAAAAGGAAAATAGGGCACGGGAGCACCTTAACTGTCGGAAGAAATAAAATGAACAATAAGAAAAGTTTGGCCCTTTCGATCGCTATTCATTTTTGGAATCGTGGAAGACATTTTCTGGAGTTCATCTTTTATTCATTTATTTGGGGAAATTTCTCAGCACATAGGTTCTTTTATTCCCTGACATAGATTACATAAGATAAGACGTGATTTTCTTGAAGTCTTGATACAAATTTAAAACATTATGGTTATTTTTGAAAGTAAGTGCATTGAAATTGTATCACGTGAGTTTATCGCTACACTATAAACAAAATTAAAATCTCGCATGTTTGTTGTAAAGTATTTTAAGAAGATAAAATATTATTTTATAAATTTTGCAACAATTGTCTGAAAGTTTTCATATGCATGTTGTGAAACATAATACTTGAAATAATGATCAAAAATTCATTGCATGTATCAACTATGTATCGTCTTACTTAATATTCAGAAGACACTTAAGTAAGAACGAGAGGAACCTTTATCTATTTTTGGTACAAAATTTGTCATTGACTTTTACACCAGGTGTACCGGAAAATAATGTCATTATTATTCGTACGTCGGTATTTTTCCTACCCAAACCTACCGAAGTTAATGATACGAAATTTGGCAGGTACATGAGATTTTGTCGTAGGTGCTAAATTGTAGAGCATTTTTCGAAATTCGTAACTTATGGGGGATAGGAGGCCAAAACCCTCTTATCAGTATCCTGCGTGATCTCAGAGAAGAAAGGAGATATACATAAAATTCTTGCAGTAAAATATAATACTCACGAATACCTAAAAATTGATTCCAGAACATTTAGAATATAATCCTCCAATTAGGGTAAACAGGAAAAAAGGGAAGGTCGGAAATTTTTATTGATAGAAAAGTATATTATCAATAAAATTCTCGCTTTAAAATTAGACAAATATGAGTCCTGTGCTTGGACACAGCTTGTAATTCAATACTTGTTGAAAAATTATTTGTTTGATCTTTATGTAAAAAAAAAAGTCATTACTTACTGTACACCTAATACAAAAGACAGATTGGTAACTTATAAAATTATTTTATTATGCCTTGCCTTTGGTTTATCTGTGGTTTGAGAATTTTTTTTCCGGTGAAGAATATAGAATCTTAAGTCTTTCAGAAAGAAGCATTAAATTGTCTTCGTTTTTATCAGATCTTTTAATTTTTATTCGTCTACATCACTGTCAATTAAAAGTGCTTTATAGCCATATATTTATGCTTTGTTCTAGTAAACTTGTTCGCTTATAATTTTTAAATCGATGAAAACAATAATGATTGCAGGGGCGTAGCCAAGGGGGGAACTAGGGGGGTCATAACCCCCCATGAGGAATTTTTTGCCATACAAAATGTATATTCTTCATTCCCTTATCACATGTATGCATATATGTGAGTTACAGTAGTCGTAACCCCCCCATGAAAAATTTCTGGCTACGTCCCTGAATGATTGTTATCATAAAAATAAAGTGTATTGATCAGTGACGTAATTTTATATTTTTCATCTAGATTTTGTTTCCTTTTATTATTTCTGATTTTGTGTAAATAAAGAATTAAATGATTACAAAGTATTTCATTATGTGAATATTAAGTTAGTATATTCTGGTGAGAAAAGTTATTTAGCGCACAAAGTGCACATTTTTGATTAAAATAAAACGATTGTACACATTTCATGTTTCACTCTTAGCCTTATGTAAAATTAAAATAAACCTTTTATACTGCTATGTGCATAATCAAGCATTCACGGATGAGCACTATTTTATAAAATTCACATCCAAGAAAACTCCCAGTAAGTGCACTTACGAGCCATTTTCTGGCATCTCTTCACTGACTTCACGACAGTGTTGCAAACCTAACGAAAATCTCATTACTCAGGCATTCTGTACTTCAAATGAAAATAAAAAGCTGTTTTAGGTTGTAGACGACAAAATATTTAGCTACGAAATATATTTTTATTAAGCTTTAGATTTATGGTGGCGGATTTACATTGATAATATTTGCATATAAATGATTAAACTGAAAAAGTGACTTAGTTACTCAACGTTACAAATGCAGTTTACTTAATCTAATAGATTTTTACTTAAGCTAGTGGTTATTAGTTGAAAGTTGTTTGTAAATGTTGGAAAGTTCATTTTCTTTCATAGTGATGCGTTTTAATCAAATATTTATGATACACTTCTTCCCTAATTATCGCATTAGGGACTCCTAAGACTGTGCATCATTTTGCGACTTGACTGTGCATCATTTTGCGACTTGACTGTTTATTTACATCTAAAGATAAATATTGGTTTTTTCGCTTGCCGCATGTTGGTTAGGGTGTGATGCAGATCATTACATATCTTATTTTAATTATCGATTACTTAATTGTTAATTATTTCTAAATTTAATCCGTATTCAAAATAAATTCTTTGCACTTTCGATTCGGATTTTCTTCGCCTCGTCTGTAAAGTTTTATTTCAGCACCTGCCTTATTTAAAAGCAGTCTTCCGTTTTCATTTGTTTTTCCTTTCTTTTTTTCTAATTTCACTTTTGCATTTGAAAAGCCTAGCATTTCAGTTTCGATGTTTTTTTTATAACCATATATGGCATCAAATCTATAAATAATATTGGCTTTGATTTTGGGTTACAATTTAGGTGATAGAGTTTTTGTTTTATCATGTTGGCGCGTCGGGGAGTGAAAAATAATTATATAGAAATGTATTTAACGCCTAATTGCGCCTCTTGGTTTTCGCATTTTGTTTGGCGTGTTTTGCTTCTGTTACTACTCTCTTCGCTTGCGTTTTCTCGACACATTTTTCACTTTGCTGTTGCCCTAAAAAGCTGCGTTACAAAATTAAAAAAAAATAAAAAACTTTCTTTCTAAAGCACATTTTTGAATATTAGTTGTATTTATTTATGTTTAAATTTTTCAAAATTACTTTTAAAGTTTATCATTCTCAAGCCAATTGTTTACTTTTAGATATTTGTTTACTTTTTTTAACTTTCAAAATTGTAAAAAAGAAAAAAAAAGAACGTGTTAAATATATTTATCTATGGTCAAATGTTACTAAGAACAATATTGTGAGCAATTGTAAACCATTGTAAACTAACTGCTTTTATATTGTATAACACTGATGTATTTTACCAATTGTAATCCAAAAATTGTGCTGTAAAAAAATAAAATAAAAATGAGGGAAACCGCTGCTTGCTGGACCTGAGCCTAGAGCTAGGGTTCAGCAGGACAGTAGGACACTTCAGGAACTAAAACAGGCTTTAAACCAAATAGGTAGGCCGTTCCTGAAGGTAGTATCCTATAGTATCCTACTTGCTCGCTGAGGGACTCATCGCTGGACTTCGTGCTACCCGATGTAATCGTTGCACCCCTGCTTGCGGAAATGCGCCCTGCTAGATCCCAGACAGCACATAAGCTTAAATCAAGCTTGACATTTGGCTTGGCAATGCAAGGTTGGCTTAAGCTGGATTTTAGCTTGCAAAGTGCGCAGTGATGGCGCCATCTGTGAAAGAGAATGGACATTAATTGTCTAGCGTCCTCAAATTTGCTGAAAGTCCGTAAAAGATGTGTTTTATTTTATTACCATTGCCATTACCGACAGGGCAAACGAGGCAAATGCCCAGGGCCTACAGATCTTAGGGCCCCAAAATCTTACATCTTACACTTTTGTAATTTTAAAATAAAATTACAAAGGATAAAAAACAATTCAGAAGTTAAATAATTTTTTTAATTATAAAGTATGAACAATGAAAATAATTCAAATTTACATTTGTATAAATTAATTTAAACTTATTTTTAATTCTTCGAAATGCTCTATATCGATATAGCATACCAATATGTAGGAAAATAACCACATTTGTAAAGATAATTTTTAGCGTTAAAGATAGCAAAATTTTTCAATTATTTGTTATTTGTAAGAAATATTTACAAAAATGACTAAAGTGTTTGTATTCCATACATGTTAGCAACTGTGATATAGCATTTCGAAGTAACGTTTAACTATCTGTTTCTTTGATTTCAGATTACTTAACACAAAATTTGTGTTAAGTAAACCCATTCTATATTTCCAAATATGGAAATTCTTCAAAATAAAATACAATTATACTACGAAATTGATTTCAAAATCAGTCGTTTGTCTCGATTTTGGCCACCAGTATTGCTCATAAGTGTTGCGGTACTGAAAGTTTTAAAACGTGTGCTGCTCTTAAGTTTATATTATGTTTATTTCCCTATTAGTAGAGTCTCTAAATCACACCTAACATTATTTTAATTTTGATGCATCCCATGGAAAAATAAAAGAAACAAATCACACATCGCCCACTTATCAATCTGGCGAGAAAACAGCGCACTTCAAACTTTAGTCATAGCTGCACAAGACTCCGGTGGCTGAATGGATAGCGTGCTCGACTGCGAAGCCAAAGGGCTCGGGTTCTATTCCAGCCACGAACACTCGATGGGAGCAGATTAAATTAAATTGAAATTTCCGCGTAGAGGGGGAAAATACGCGGAAAAATAAATTATGTGGGGCGCGTTAGCCAGCGGGCGCCCCGTGTATTTAGAATTTTTTTTTTTTTTGGAAAATTTTTTAAGCTTGAAATTAAGCTTGAAATGTCAAGCTTGATTCAAGCTTAAAATGTCAAGCTTAATGCAAGCTGGGCAAGTGTAAACTAGAACACTTGATTCAAGCTTGCATCAAGCTTACACGCTTGGAATTTTCAAGCTTAATTCAAGCTTATTGACTTGATAAATCAAGCTTGCTGCAAGTTTGATGCAAGTTTGCTGTGCTGTCTGGGATGGGTGTCCGTTCCAGAGGTTGGCCGCTCTTCCCGTGTGCTTCGACGGCGTTCGAAGTCCCTAGTGCAGTGACAGCAGTCATCGTGTCTCGCTTTGCCGCCCCCCCCCGGTGTCATGCTCTCTTCGTTTTCCAAGGCTGTATCTCGAAAAATCTCTTTTTCGAAATCAGAATGAATGTGCTGCAGAAAAGTGGCTAGGGTCCACAATCAATACTGTGTGAATTTTCCCGGAATTTTAATTTGACCCTTAGGTGGCTCGACAGACTCAATAATCTTCAAATTTTATCGAACATTGCATGTTTTTCTAAAGGTTTTTTTTTTTTTTTTCTCCAGGACATTTACCAGATGTTTGAGGAGCAACTAGTAGCAATAAGGAGGTGGAGAGTAGGTTAGAAGAAACGTTACTCGCCTTTTTTATAATCTAATAAATGTATCTATAACTATAAGGTATTTAAATTCGCTAATTCACTCTGGAATAACTGTTGAGACTTTGGAAATGTTTAAAAAATTAAATAATTAGTACTTCATGAACCCTATAATATTCACTAAAATTGGACATTTTCTGGAAAAATTATCATTTCTCATGCCTTATAATACAATTTTTTTTATACTCAGAGTTTAGCAAAATTTTTGAATTCATTTTTCAAAAATTTTTTCCATGCATTCTAATGTTGGTTTCGTATACATACTTGGCTTATTTAACTGATTGGTTTAAAGTTATGCACAAATATGTAAAAAGGAGAGAGAAAGAGAGAGAGAGAAAGAGAGAGAGAGAAACGACTTTAAAGATAAATCCGAAATTTTACGTATTAGGTGTATAAAAAAATTACAAATTACAATCGACACAATCTGTGTGTTAAAATTATAATCAAATATGTTTTTTTAGCCGTTTTCAGATACATCACGTTTAATTTCTCATAAACATTTTAAAATGCATTCTTTTAAGAACTTAATTCTAAATTACACGCGGTTACCAAGACGACAAAACAAAACCTTGGATAAACAAACTAGTCATCAAATTCTGCCTGACGTTAAATTACTTCTATAATTACCTCGAACGATTTTCACCATAACAAAAAAGTAAGAACAACCCACCCAAGCTTTGCGTCACATATGCCCTGCCAAATCAGAATATTTTAAAATACGGTACAATGAGAGAGCTCGAGCAACCTACTTGTTTTGAACAATAAAAGTCAAGGCCGGGACTGATGAGTTGGGGTGGGGGCATCTTTTGCGTATATTTAGACTTGACAATCGACTCTGCACTGTATTCCTTGTCCTCCTAAAATTCCTTCCGATATTTCCAACGAACATCATATCAGTTTTAGAACTGTACTAATGCTCTGATGTACACGGCTATGTGACCTGGATTAAAAGTTTTCCGCTACCCCCTACGACTGGCTCATTTTTTAAAATATTTTTATCTATAAGATAGTTGTCCTGATGTTGTTCCCTACATTCTGTGTTTCATAGTCTACCATCTATTGAAAAAAAAGTGTATTTTTGAGAAAATTAGATTTCTATATGTATAATTATCTTTAATTACTTTTAAAAAAAGTAAAATAAAATATGTACGTCAGTGTGTAGAATTTACACTATCTCGCGCGATAAATCATTTTATTCAAAATTAAAGCATCGACGCATATATACGTCAGTTCAGAATTATAAAAAAATCTTAAAGAATCTTTTTAACAGTGAAAACAAATACGTCCATATTTGTGGACCTCTAGAGTGAAGAGGTTAAAAGAAAAGAAAGTAATATTTTATATTTACTGATTGTGAAACTCATCAATTGTGTTGTGTAGGTATCGTGAATGTTATTTTTATATGTTAAAAAAAGCTTGATATTGACCGAAAATCTATAATAATAAAAATGAATGTTTGTAAATCTGTCTGTCTGTATGTGTGCGGTCTCCAGACAAGCACGCAGAACTCTGAAAATTTGAATATATAAGCCCATGAGTCCGATAATGTGCACCTGAGAATCAGAATTTTAAAATTTTAATTACTTTTTTAATTATTAATTAAAAACCGTTTTCAGGATGAAATGCTCGGCGAGTTTCGCCAGCATGATACTGTGAAACAAAATCGCATGCATTGGAAAGCATGAAATGGCACGGAAATTTAGTCAGTCTTGCGCCAATCTATATCAATAAAAATAAATGTCTGAAACTGCAGACGCAGAACTCTGAAAATTCGAACATATGAGCCCATTCCTTCGGTAATGTACACCTGAGGCTCAGAATTTTGAAATTTTAATTACTTTTTAAATTATTAATTAATAACCGATTTTAGATCGTCATGTTTGGCGAACTTTGGCCTCATAAAAAGATTTATGCTTGAAGTGAGTGGTAACCGCAAAAGTAAAAAACCGTTTTTTACGTTGCCATGCTTGGCGAGTTTCGCCCGAATGCTTCTATAAAACAAATCGTTTGCATTTCAGAAGCATGAAATGGCACGAAAATTTCATCAGGTTTACGCCAAATCTATCTATCTCTATGATTAATTGATTGAAATATTTAATAACTAAAGCAATTTTAAAGCAAATTATATGTTTATTTTTCTTCATCTATATCTATTCCTTTTACAATACCTGGCCAATTTTTAAAAAAAATTACTTAAAAACTGTGGTTTAAAAAATTATTTTGTGAAAAATTGTTCTGCCATTCGAATACTATGCGAAACTCCCCTTCCGTTTTTTTCAAATTCGGAAGGGGATTCATCCGAGAAATGTGTGACGTCACAGCAATGAGTTGTTTTTAGTGGTGCGTTTGTAAGTACGTACCCGAAACTCTGGAACCATTATCTGCACATTCTGTTATAGAATTGCGGCCTAGAGTACTAATCTGGAGTTGCAGTTTACATGTCAGATTTTGTAAATCGCATAATTTAAGGGGTTCACGGGCAACTCCGTGCGGGTCTGCTAGTTTTAAATAATCAGGAGTTATATTCAGAAATTTAAAGAATAGCCAGTTTCTGCAGTAAACAATGAGGATTTTAATAAGTTTTCTACAAAATTAGTATAACATTAATGGTTTAAAGAATATGGTATGGCAAAAAAAAAAAAGACTAAAGAAGAAAAATAATTATGAAAAACAGATGGAATTTAAAACATATTCGCTTTTTGGGCCAAATTTGGCGTATGTTGAAATGTAAAAGATTCTTAAATCTAACTAAATATTTAATTGAAAAATAAGCTGTTATAAACATTTATATAGGTTTTGTATTGGGTTTGAAACAGATGAATGACTCTCAACGGACATAGATCGTAATGTATTGAAAATTTTGAATGTTCCTGTTAAAGAACTCTTAATACTACATTAATACTACATGGAATATTTTCAATGCAGAATATCACTTCATAATCATTAACGACATACCTCTTTGTTTTTCTTAAGATAGGAAAGGGTCTCTAAAATTCGTTTTAAATACTGAGTGCAATGTATTGGGATTGTTTAAGGTACTCCTGTAAAAGAACTATAAATGCTACATACAACATGTTCAATTGGTACAGTACATAAGAATAACTAGTATATATTTCATAGAAATCAATATATAACAGTTAGAGCAAAGTCGGACTGACGGACAAACCGAAATCATAAACTCTGTTCAACTTTAAAAGAGTCAAAAAATAAATAACTGAATAAAAATATTCATTCCAAACGGGCTTGCTAAATATCTCTATACACATAGTCCGTTTTATAAAATTTAATGACATTCTTCCTCTGCAATCAATTATAATTTAAACTTCATAATGAACCATCTAATCATTCAGATTACATTTCTGCTCGTTGCATTGTATTTAGCTCTTCGGCGAAAGATTAGTGCAGCCATGAATGAAACAACCTTGGAATATTTTCTTTTAACGTACAACAATTAGTTTTATGCTTTAATATCCGAAATTTATTTTACTTTGCACTTTTACTGAATTACGATCAGCTTAAATTTCTTTAAGGATATCCAAGTTAATAGATTGTAAGTAAGCTGTGTAAAGCATGCTTTGTCTAATAAAAAATGGTCTGACTGTTCAATTTCTTCTTGTGTCAGGGTTTAAAAATTTCACGAACGTTATTTCACAAAATATTATGTTAAATTCAACAAAAATGGTAAAATTAATGTATTACTATATAGTAAAAATTTTAATGTCGCCTATAATTTAGTGCTTCCTGGGTTTTAGATAGTTAAATTCTCATTAATTAATTTTTGGTTTACGTTATACCGCTCCATTCTAATTTAAAATCGTTAAATTGAAGCCAGTGTTTCTTGAACTTTCTTGGATATGGAATATGGTGATAGTAAGAGATAAATTGTAACTTCAGTTGATTAATTAACTATAACAAGTAGGAATTGTATTTCATTTTCTTCAGCTCTTTTCACGGACTTTGAACGTGCCAGCCTCTCGAAGACAGACAGACACAGAGACAAACGTTTTTCTGAAAGACAGTGTTTCTGTAAAGGCAGACCGTTGATGAATCACTCGGTAAGACGCCTTTTTCAAACGAATGCCAGCATTCAGGAAGTCATCGTTCTAGAGACCTGCACGGGCCGGCCCGGCTCGGCCCGGCCCGCGGGCCGTGTACGGGTACGGGAATACTAAATCTGTTGTCAACGGGCTGGGTCGGGCCGGGCCAGACTCGTGTCTAGTTTTTTTTTTTTTCACTACCCTTATGCAACCAGCAAAAAAAAAAAAAGTATTTTTAGAAATTGGCTTCTGTAGGTAATAAATTATGGAATCGTAGGGCTATTACTCTGTTTACTTTGAAAGACTGATGTGGGAAATTCAAATTTTGTTGCACTTAGAAAAAGGTGTCATATACGTCTGTTTTCCTTTTGTATACCATTGGTGGCGCCTAATGATGGCGCCAGACCGAGCTCATGCAGCTATGTTCCGATTCCAGGTCGACCGCAGATTTCCACGTTATTCTACTTTATGAATTAACATCTAATTAAAAATATTCCACTTTTCAGAATATATATGCATATAAATGGTGGTTATTTTAGTATTAGTATTAATTTAATGTTGTAGTTAACATTAATAAATTTACTTAATATAAAATGCCTGAAAAATATTTATTTATCGATCTATTTGCTCGTCTACATATATATTTAAATCTCTGGAATTTTCGAATTTTTGTTCCTCAATTATGGTACGGGCTGGGCCGTGATGTCTGTTTCAAATGCGTTACGGGCCCCGGCTGGGCCTACAAATTCAAGAATCTTCGGGCTCGGGCCGGGCCGGGACTCAATTTTCAGGCCCGTGCAGGTCACTACATCGTTCAGAGGATCAAGGGCCTTGGACCTGATTTCTTCAATACCGGTTTCGACAGACTGGTATGAAAATGGAACAATGCTTTGATGTACATGGAGGCTATGTTGAAAAAAAAAATCTGGAACAAACACCTTATTATGTTTGCGTCTCTCTTGGATTTTGTAAATAAACTTTTATTTGAAGGATTTTTTATTTTACCTTTTGAAGCAACCTCCTTCTATAGCACACGTTCTCACTTATTAAGAGTTTTATTTTCAATTTGTGTGTAACTCTGGATACCATGAAATCTTACAGAAGAACAAGTTAGCGCGCGTCGCCCCGACAGTTCAGTGTTGATCAAGCTTTGAGAGAGTGAATACGCTTGCTTTGTGAAGGAAGCTGTGTTTCGCGCTGTTTGTGAAGCTTTGAATTTAAGTGCTGTGTGTAAATTCTTCATCGCTGAGTCTTGAGAGACTGTTAGTGTTATTTCTCGTATATTTTCACTGAATTCTTGCCAGTGAAAGTGTTCTATTTTGTGTGAGAAATACAGTATTTGTGAGAGCTTCTGATCTAAGCGAACTGTTAAAAGCACGTTACTGCTAGATTGTGCTTGTGTATTGTGTACAGCTGATTGTTCTACGACGTTCTAGAAGCAATAAAGTTTGTGTTCCATCCTGACAAGTGACTTTTTACTTGAACTTTTTTTTACACCAACTGGACTTTAGAACGACGAACCCCAGGAGCAGCACAGTAGTTCCGCAATAATATAGAGTAGAATAAATAAGGGCTATACTTGTACAGTTAGTCCTTTCTATCAATACTGACAGTGACATCTTGGAAATTCAAAAGTGACCTATAAGAACATTTTTGTCCTAGAGAAATGTTCCCTAAAACAACGCAACGATAATACCGCAGAGCCTACGGTAGGGCAGTGAAAGTTTAGGAATCCTTTACTAAAAGCATGCAGGTACTTCATCAGAGATTTGTGATGATAACAAATGATACCGGGACAACAAATGATAATCAGGTCCTTATTTTTACTGTTTCTTCCAACTTTTTTTAACCACTTTTTTTTTTCTAGGGATGGTACACTTTTTACGCTAGCGCAATTTCAAGAATTTGCTCCCATATGCCATAATGTAAAAGAAATATTTGTCGTAACCATGTAGAAAAACTACAAGTCCTATACACATCAAAATCAATATCGGTCTTACGATGGTGGTTTATAGCATATATACCCAATTTGAGCTCAATCGAATGTACCATTTAAACGCTAGCGCAATTTCAAGAATTTGCTCCCACAGGCCATAATATCAAAGAAATATTTGTCGTAACCCTGTAGAAAAACTATAAGTCCTATACACATCAAAATGAATACCGGTCTTACGATGGTAGTTTATAACATATATACCCAATTTGAGCTCAATCGAATCTACCGTTAAAACGCTAGCGCACTTTCAAGAAATTCCTCCCATAGGCCATAATGTAAAAGAAATCTTTGTCGTAGGCCTGTAGAAAAACTATAAGTCCTATACACACCAAAATCAATACCGGTCTTGCGACGGTGGTTTATGACATATATATCCAATTTGAGCTCAATCGAATGCTCCGTTCAGGAGCTATCGTGTTCACTCACATACACACACACACACACACACATACACACACACACACACATACACACATACATACATACATCTCGTAAAAATAGCATAAATGGATTCAAAACGTGTAAAAACACCAAAATCTCGAAGTCGAATTTTTTCATGATTACAATACTTTCCTTACATGGTACATGTTCGGAAAGTAAAAAGGTCTTGAGATGCAAAAGAATCGTTCTTTCGTATTTCGATTGATCACAGCTGACTTATCAGGATTGGGCAGTCTATCCAATTGTTGCTCTTTATCGGTATATTTCCGCCATATTCTCCAGTTCTTAGTAGACGCCGATTACTGATAATGTTGTTGTTCTTTCAGATGCCCTCTGAAAACGGCAACAGTTTCTTCCCCCGAAGGGAGACGATGGGCAGAGGGAGTGCGCCTTCCATATTTAGGGTCCCAGTGGGAGGAAGTACGATTTAACCCGCGGTCCCCTAGTTTTGAACCCATTCCAGAGGAGGGACCAACCTCCTGAAATCGGCAGCACCATAGGTTCTGTTTAACAACTTGGGGGACATTGGAGCCGCGTCAGATTTTACGTGCACCAGCTCCCATTAGCTGGCTGTGCGGCACAGCCAGCTGCATCAAAAAAGGGTCTCTAGATCTAGAGCGTTTCGATCGTACGCCATCTTGCTGGTAGTTAAGTCTAGCGATGGCAACGGCTTCCCTTTTTTCAGTATTGGGCAATCTATCCAGCTGTTCTCGTATTCTTTCATTTTCGGCAGATGTCAGTGCTGTTAAAAATAATCGTGACCATTTTTTTGCGGGAAATGACGTGCTAAAATGTAAAGGATTCTCGTGAATTTTATAGAAATCAAAACTATTCTTCGTGACTGGCAACAGTCAAAACGTTTGAGCTTGGTGTTTCCAGAGCTGGAACACTGCGCGTTAAAGGGTTAAAGGGTTAAAACCATGAGCAAGATTCCTCTTTCAAGTCAGAAGAGTGATCAATGCATCAGCCGAAACTTGAAAGAAAAACTAAACAAAACTATGTTTTCATTATTGTCTTCAAGAAAACTGTCTAAATGATAAATATTTCCCTTCCACTTTTATTGCAGAGACGTCCGCCCAATTTTAGTGCTCCATTACCTGCACTTTTCTTGAAGTGTCTTTTATACAAAGAATTTAATCCATTAAACATTTTCTCCACTGTCGTCGTTGGCTGATTCTGTTTGTTCATCGAGTAAACTTGACGTTGAGTTAAAAATGTGCCGTATTCTTTTAAAGTTACGTTACGGATGACGTACAGGAAAGTGTCTGTAACTAAAAGACGACACTTCAAAACTATCTACAGCCAAACCAGCAACCTGAATATTGAGATATTTTACGGATCACTCAAAAAGGACGTTGTAGTTTGTTTCAGAGTGTGCATAAAAAATAGTTCCAAATATCAAAACCAGGAGCGTATTGATTAGAAAACATACGGTTAAAGTGCATTTGTTTATTTTTTTCAACTTCAATTAAAAGTCTTTTAAAATGCTTTATGTCTTCTAGTGGTATATCGTGCCTAAGTGGGAAATTTATTATTCATATAACCTCTACTGACGATTTTTAGAACTTTATTTTTCACTGAAACAGATTTATGATATTATTGGTTATAGGCACCAAGGGTTTGCGACTGTTTGTCGCTGGCGCAATTAGAGGTATTTTCGCATACGGTACGATGATGAAAAATATAGGTAAAAAAATATGACTATAATAATCCCATAGCAGTCGAAATTCAACAAAATCCTAAAATGGACCTACAGTTCTTTAAAAAGATTTACATTGCTATTTATGAAGGCCACACAAATCAGGCATTTCTAATAAATTTTCATTAAATTTGTTACTAAGTGTAACTCTCTTCACATGTAAATTCTGCTAGATATACGAATCTAAATGCTAAAGCATGCTTACTATACCGGGTGTTTCAGGGTGTAAGAGGTGTTAGTGCACATTCAAAGAACCAACATTCATTAGAGAATGATGCAGCGTCAGAATTAAAACACAAAAGCGGTATATTACACCGAATATAAAAGATGTTATACGAGATAAAAAAACACCAAAAACCATTGAGTTACAAAAACTAGTGATTATAATTGTCCAAAACAGTAATCGGCAGTGGCTAGATAGCCGTAAAAGGGCCAAGATAGGATTGACAAACATTCCTAAACACACTAGGCATATAGCGCACTTCCCCAGCCGAGGCCGTAAGTTTGGTGACAAGTTCTGTAGATTCAGTGAGAACCTCATACATAAGAGCTTTTACCTGTCCTCACAAAAAAGAAATCCAGATATGAAAGATCTGGTAAGCATGGCGGCCAATCTGTTGGCGCACCTCGAACAATCGAAAGGTTCTGAAAGTTAGGTCCAGATAATTTCGCAGAATGTCGTTCATATTGAGCTGATAATCTATTCTCATAGAATCACGTTACCCACCGAATTTGTGAATAATGTGATCCAACATGTTAGACAGCACCTGTTGTCGAAATGTGTGGTAGTTTTACCAAACAAGGCGTTTTGGAAGAATATATAAGTTTCTAAACGATGGTCGCCGATTATTCCACTGGAAACATTGTCTTGGAATCGTCGCTGATGCGTATGTGGATTTGGTCTATATACGTTGAATGTAGGTAAGATTCACCTTTGAAGATCACATATGGCGCCCGTCTAGTACCTTTGCATTTGGGAGCTGACCATTTATTATTCGATGAAAGTTGTTTGCTTGGATTCTTAATATCACCGCTTAAATTTTTGCGCATTTTTTATGAAACAAACTGCAATAACCTGAGTACTGAATGACAAAATAAAATTTCGTGTTACAATATTAATTAAATATCTCAAATGGTGTAAATTTTTAAAAAGTTACATCATGCTCAAGTTATTTAAAAAAAACAGTCATTAAATATCTTTGATGCACTGTGATTTATTTATACAGCTTTAACTGGTTTGTTGCAGATCTTCAAAAAGGTGACAGAGATTTAAAGGAAAAGACAACAGCTTTCGAATTTCTCTCTAGGTAGCGACTCTGTTAATATGCATTGTGGACAGTCATACAGTAAAACTAATAGAAATTATATATGTCTAAATTTCAGAGTTCGGAAGTTTTACATTTTGTAACAAGAAATACCGAAACTTTATTCTCACGTGCATATTTCAACTCAGCAGCTCTTTAGAACGAAATCTCAACCGAAAGTATGCATGGCTGCATTTAAATAATTTGGAAAGCGAGGTTGAGCAAATACTCAAGGCCAATTTTAAAGTTGAAAAGGATGAATGTCGTACCGAGAAATTGCATTTGGCGAGTTGTTACGAGGGTCGAAAAAGGAAAATAGGGCAAGGGAGCACCTTAACTGTCGGAAGAAATAAAATGAACAATAAGAAAAGTTTGGCCCTTTCTATCGCTATTTATTTTTGGAATCGTGGAAGACATTTTCTGGAGTTCATCTTTTATTCATTTATAGGGAAAATTTCGCAGCACACGGGGTCTTTTATTCCTTGACATAGATTACATGAGATAAGACGTGAATTTCTTAAGTCTTGATACAAATTTAAAACATTATTATGGTTATTTTTGAAAGTAAGTGCATTGAAATTGTATCACGTGAGTCAATCGCAACACTATGAACAAAATTTAAATCTCGCATGTTTGTTGGAAAGTATTTTAAGAAGATAAAATATCTGTACTATTAAAATCTGTGCGCGTCTGTCTGTGTGTGTGTGTGTGTGTAACATCATCTCCTCCTAAACGGCTGGGAGTTGAGTTTCGAACGAGGTATCCACTTACTCGAAAAATTTCGAGAATGAACCTCCGCTAATTTAAATTTCGAAATTCGAATTAGTTTAGGAGATATTGATAAAAAACCTCATCAAAAACGCTAATTTTATCTCTCTGCAATTTCGTGATTGTAACCCCTGTAGTCAAAAAAGTGAGAAATAAGCATCGAGGTTGCCATGTTTGGCTATTTTATTAAATTATTTAGACTCCTGCAGTAAAAATAAAAGAATAATGATTTTTTTTCTGTTTAGATTATTTACAAAGTTATTTTTTAATTAAAATATTGCGTTCATGTTAAATCAGAGCTGGAATTCAATGTTTTTTATGTGTAAAAGAATAAGGGATTGAGAGATTTCCGAGACTAATATGTATATTTTTTAGTTTGGCCGGAAAAAAAAATGGCTCATTTGGCGATTTTGAGAAAGTAGTAGGTTCTACCGATTTGTACAGTTTTGGGCTTGGCGCAAATTACTGAGAGCGTAACGAAATAGTATTTTTAATAACAAGTATAAGTTTTACGGCGCTATACTTCGATTTTTCATACAGAAATAATGCAGTTATTAAGGCGATTTTAAACGATCTATAGAATTTTCACGAAATTAAGTAAACTGATTTAAGTTAGAGGAATTCCGCCAAATTTCAGAAAATTGAAATTCTCGCATTTTGTACATGGTAGTTAACGGTGATTAAAACCCGTTATAGTTAATAATAATTTAAATAACTGCTACTTATCAATAATATGCCTGCATTAAATTTTGGCGATGGAACCATATAAATGATAGATAACTATTTCCCATTTTGATTGCTGTTAAATCAATGCTTCGAATGATTCCCTGAAAACAAAAAAATCTTGCAAAATGGTGTATGTTGGCATTTGGCGATCGAAGTACTGTGTAATAAATAATTGATTCTTATTTGTTAAAGCAGCGCTACGGAAGTTTCTTTTACTAAAAGCTGTTAGAAAGGCGTAATTAATACTGTCTAATATATTTTTTGTTTTACGAATTGAAATGTATGTTGATTCCTACTTTAGTACATTTCTTAGCAAAGTTGGCGAAAAATATTCAAATGTAGTGCAGCTCTGTACGTATTATTAATTCCATTCCACAATTGAGATGAGCCGATGTCACTAGCGTATGCATAGATATTTTTTTTTTAATTCCGCCAAACAAAGTATTGCGTATTGCCTTTAGTGTCAAGTTTAATTTGTGGTTTGAGCTATTTGCCATCGACTGGCGGTGTTAATTTCGCCAATATGGCAGTTCTAGCAAAGTAAACATGAATAACTCATTTCATGTTCTATTTTTAACATTGCTATAGTTTCCGTAGCAACGGAATCCATTGTTGCCACTTAAGTTGTTAAATTTTACAATTAAGTGAAACCACTCATTTCTACAGCTTTTAAGAATCGAAAAAGTGAAAACGCATCAATTGTGAAACAAATAGAACTGTAACAGACTTGCACCTTAAAAATAATCGAAGTTTTTATGCAATTCTACATACCTTTAATTTTATTTCCTTCGAGTGTGGATGTCATTTTTTAAGTCATTTTTTGCTGGCAGATTATCCGGAGCAGCACATACCCTCTAATGTATTTGCTCCTCCGGAAGCAAGAGCGTATGTCCGGCGCGTATTTGTGTAACCCCATTGTGTTAATCAGAATTTTCTGGTGTCACATTTTTTAGACCATTTTTTTTACCGCGGAGATTCCGATCCTGAAGTATATTGATTAAGCAGGAGTAGCCAGAAATTTTTCATGGGAATGTTACGACTACTGCAACTCACATATATGTACACGTGTGTGCGATAAGGGAGTGAAGAATATACATTTTGTATGGCAAAAAACTCCGCTTGGGGGTTGTGACCCCCTATCCCCTCCTTGGCTACGCCACTGTACGCAAGCATAAGTTGTCACGTCATGAAAAACCGTCATAGATGGCAAACTCCGAAGTTGTTCTGAGGGTTATACAAAATTAAAAATTTTTCTTTTAGTAAATTTTACTTTTGATACAGTTCGGATATTTGGTTTTAATACATTTCGGCCACCAAGGTGAGATGAAATATTACTAAATACGGCAACCCAGAATTTTCTTAACTATTGAATTTGACACTATGCAACTACAGTAGATTCCCTAACACGGTAGATACGTTCCGTGTTATAGGAATCCGTGTTGTACGGGTCCTGCGCTATACTCCACCTGGAGTGCGAACTGCGCGGTATAATCGCGGCAAAACTTATTCGCGCTCCGTAAAAATGCAATGATGTTTGGTGTTGCCATTCAAAAGGAATGTTAATTACAGGAGCTAAGGCGTCATAATATCAGAACATATGTCTCATTTCACCGTGCTGTACGAGTCTCTTTTAACGTGTTACACGAAAACGATCGTAATGTTTTCGTCGTGTTCTAAGAATTCGTGTTGTAGACCCATGTTATAAAGGGGTCAACTGTAATCTGTAAAAAATGAAAAATGAAATTAGTTATTTATTTAGGGCGAATTGACAGTGAGATAAACGTCACTTTTATGTAACAAGTGTGATACTGCATTAAGAGTTCAATAAGGGTAATAAGTTTTTTCTCAGAAGTTACATCACGAACGTTTTCATTTACAAAAGCGACATGATTTTCACCGGAGCAGGGTACATTTTTGGCTTTTAAACGTAAATGATGCATCCATTGTTTCATGTAGGTTTTTTAATTTAGGTAAAATTTAATAAAGTCGTGTGTAACATAACTGCCCTAATGCATTGTCCACGCTTTGAAAAATGCAAGATAAAATTATTGTCAACATCATGTAATGTTATTTATGTGGTATATACTATATATTAATGCTATAAATTAAACCTCACAAAGAGAATTATATGATGTAGAAATCGGGCATTTTTCGAAAGAGAAAAGTTTTGTCTGCATACCATAAAGTTCTTTCTTTTTTGATCGCCAGTCACATTGACGTAGTTTTTGTGTCATGTTGCAATCGTCTAAAATTTGCACTCATGACGTCAACTTTAGTCACGATTCAAGTATTTTTTCACGTTTTGAGATTCCGAATTACTGGGTTTAATTCGAATTATATATGTTTAAGGAAAATATGCGTTTCCCACCGTGCGGAGAACGGGTACGCAGCTAGTCTATACTATTAAAATCTGTGCGCGTCTGTCTGTGTACATCATCTCCTCCGAAACGGCTGGGAGTTGAATTTCGATCGAGGTGTCCACGGATTCGAAAAATTCCGAGGAAGGTCTTCCGCTAATTTAAATTTCGAAATTCGAATTAGTTTAGGAGATTATTGATAAAAAACCCCGTCAAAAACGCTAATTTTTGCTCTCCGCAATTCCGCGATTGTAACCCCTGTAGTCAAAAAAGTGAGAAATAAGCATCGAGGTTGCCATGTTTGGCGAATTTATTAAATGATTTACACTCTTGCATTAAAAATAAAGGAATAATAATTTTTTTCTGTTTCGAATATTTGCTAGGTTATTTTTTAATTAAAATATCGTCTGCGTGGGAAATCAGAGCAGGAATTCAATATTTTTTATACGCAAAAGAAAAAGGATTTGTAAATTTCCGAGACTAAAGTGTATAACTTTATAATTTGGCGACAAAAAAATGGCTTATATGGCGATTTTGAGAAAGTAGATTCTAGCGGTTTGCACAGTTTTAGGCTTGGCGCAATTTACTGAGAGCGTAAAGAAATAGTATTTTTAAAAACAAGTGTAGGTTTTACTAGAATTTAGCCTGAAATTTTAATTTTCTGTTCAGAAATAATGCAGTTATTAAGGCGATTTTAAATGATCTACGATTTTCATCAAGTTAAATAAATTGATTTAAGTTAGGGAAACCCCGCCAAATTTCAGAAAATTAAATTTTTTTGTATTGCTAATTCTATGCCCCGATTGATATGAGTTGGTGTTACGAGCGTATGAATAGATAATATTTTTTAATCCCGCCAAACAAGGTGTAATAAAATAGAAAGTCTTTATAAATACGAATGCTGTTTGAGATGAATGAGAATATTTTTTAAACCCAGTAAGACTAGCTGGTAATGCCTTTAAATTATTGCATTTATTGTCAAGTTTAATGTGTGATTCATTTTGGCTATTTGCCATCGACTGCCGACGTTAATTACGCCAAAATGGCAGTTCTAGCAAAGTAAACATAAATAAATCATTTCATATTCTATTTTCAACACTGCTACAGTTTCCGTAGCAACGGAATCCATTGTTGCCACTTAAGTTGTTCAATTTAATAATAAGTGAAACCACTCATTTCTACAGCTCTTAAGACCCAAAAAAGTGAAAACGCATTAAATATGAAACAAATAGAATTTTAACATATTTGCGCATTAAAAATAATCGAAGTTTTTTCAGGCAATTCTGCATATTTTTCATTTTATTTCCTTCGCGTGTGACGTCATTTTCACGTCATTGTCTTCTGTTTTGCTGTCAGATTATCCGGAGAAGCACATTACACGCTAACGTATGTGCTGCTTCGGCGGTCTTAAGGAAGCCATTTTGTCGGGTGCGTATTTGCCTAACCCCTCTGTGTGTCTAAATTGAAGCAATGAAACTTTGTAGGCGTTTTTTTTTAAACTAGAAAAAGGCAGAT
Source organism: Cheiracanthium punctorium (assembly GCA_038373885.1). Classification (NCBI taxonomy): domain Eukaryota; kingdom Metazoa; phylum Arthropoda; class Arachnida; order Araneae; family Cheiracanthiidae; genus Cheiracanthium; species Cheiracanthium punctorium. The sequence continues at coordinate 25,694 of JAWZYV010017817.1, read as the reverse complement.
TAACGTCGTTAACGTGGAAGAAGCGATATGGAAAACTATTTAATTGGTAGCCGTAATGCGAAATGATAATCGATTATTCACATGCGCAAAGCAACAAAATTTCGAAAGTATGAAAAGTCAGGAATATGAAATGAAAATCCAAAATAAATCACCAGAGACTATAGGATAAGCATCGTGTACGAGAATGATATTGCAATCATGTACATAACAAAGGCGCTTGCAAGGAATACAAAATATAATATGAAATTAATTGCTCTTTCTTCCCATGGCGTTTGTGGAATCTTTCTGAATAACGGGATCCGATGTGCTTAGAATATTTCATATAAATTACTTATATGTTAAAGTTCTATTTATTTTTTCATATATATTCCAGTTACTCCAGTTACAAGACCTAGAGCTCTAGAAACGATTTCAGATTTTGTTTAATATTGAATTTGACACTATGCAATTAATCTATGTTAAAAATAAAATATGAAATTAGTTATTTATTTAGTGTGAATTGGCAGTGAGATCAACGTTAGTTTTATGTAACAAGTGTGCTACTGTATTAAGAGTTCAGTAAGGGTAATAAGCTTTTCCACTTAAGTTACGTCACAAATGTTTTCATTTACGAAAGCGACAAGATCTTCACGGAAACAGGATGCATTTTTGGTTTCTGAACGTACAATGTGCATCGATTGTTTCGTGTAGGTTTTTTAAATTTAGGTAAAATTTAATAAAGTCATCTGCAACATAACTGTGCTAATGCATTGTCCACGCTTTACGAAATGCAAGATAAGATAAAATAGTATTCAACATCATGTAATGTTATTCATATGGTATGTATGAATGCTATAAATTAAACCTAAAAAAGAGAATTATATGATGTAGAAATAAGGCATTTTTCGAAAGAGAAAAGTTTCGTCTGCATACCGTAAAGTTCTTACTTTTCTGATCGCCAGTGACAATGACGTAGTTTTTGTGTCATCATGTTGCAATCGTCTCAAATTTCCACTCATGGAGTCAGCTTTTCGTCAGAATTCCAGCAATTTTTCACTATTAGAGATTCCTATCACTGGGTTTAATTCGAATTATATGTGTAAGGAAAATATTCGTCTCCTACCGTGCGGAGAACGGGTAAGCAGCTAGTCTATACTATTAAAATCTGTGCGCGTCTGTCTGTGTGTATGTGTGTGTGTGTGTGTAGCATCATCTCCTCTTAAACGGCTGGGAGTTGAGTTTCGACCGAGGTATCCACGAATTCGGAAAATTTCGAGAAAGAACCTCCGCTAATTTAAATTTCGAAATTCGAATTATTTTAAGAGATATTGATAAAAAACCCCGTCAAAAACGCTAATTTTTGCTCTTCGCAATTCCGCGATTGTAACCCTTGTAGTGAAAATGTGAGAAAAAAGCATCGAGGTTGCCATGTTTGGCTATTTTATTAAATTATTTAGACTCCTGTAGTAAAAATAAAAGAATAATGATTTTTTTTCTGTTTAGATTATTTACAAAGTTATTTTTTAATTGAAGTATTGCGTGCATTTGAAATCAGAGCAGGAATTCAATGCTTTTTATGTGTAAAAGAATAAGGTATTGGGAGATTTCCGAGACTAATATGTATATTTTTTAGTTTGGCGAAAAAAAAATGGCTGATTTGGTGATTTTGAGAAAGTAGTAGATTCTACCGATTTGCACAGTTTTGGGCTTGGCGCAATTTACTGCGAGCAAACCGAAATAGGTTTAGGTTTGTGTGTGTAGGTTTTATTAAAATACGGCGTTAAACTTTAATTTTCCATGCAGAAATAGTGCAATTATTAAGGCGATTTTAAGCAATCGATCTTCGGAATTTTCCCAAATTAAGTAAATTGATTTACCTTGAGGGAATGCCGCCAAATTTCAAAAGAAATGAAATTCTCGCATTCGGTAAATTGGAATAAATAAAACACGTTATAGTAATTTAAAATACTGCTATGCTACTTTTCAAATAGATTCCTGCATTAATTTTTGGCGATGGAACCATACACAAATAACTATTTCCTATTTTGATTGCTGTTAAATCAGTGCTTAGAATCATTCTCTGAAAAAAAAAAGAAAAAAAAATCTCGCAAAATGGCATACGCAGATTCCTTCTTTAGTACCTTTCTTAGAAAAGTTGGCGATAAATATTCAAATGTAGTGTAACTCCGTGTTTAATAGCGTGTGTTTTTTGCGTTTCTATTTCTAATTCTATGGCACGATTGAGATGAGCCAATGTTACGAGCGGATGGATAGATAATTTTTTTTTAATCCCGCCAAACAGAGTATAGTAAAATAGGAATTCTGTATAAATACGAAAGTCTTTGGAGATGAACGAGAATGCCTATAAATATTGCATTTACTGTGAAGTTAAATTTAGGATACATTTTGGCTATTTGCCATCGACTATAAGCGCTAATTACGCCAATATGGCAGTTCTAGCAAGCATAAATAAATTTCATTTCATGTTCTATTTTAATATTGCTGCAGTTTCCGTAGTTACGGAATCCGTTGTTGCCACTCAAGCTGTTAAATTTAACAATTAAGTGAAAACACTCATTTCTACAGCTCTTGACTCGAAAAATGAAAACGCATTGGATATGACACAATTAGAATATTATCACAATCACAACGTCAATAACGCGAACCTGTAACTTTGGTTATTTTTAACTAAATTCATTTTCAAGGTCTTTAAGAAATCCTGTGTACTATGTCAAAGCCTCATATCTTAATTCCGATTAGTTTGCAAGAAAATTGATTAATCAGTATAAACTGAAGCAATGAAATTTTGTAAGCGTTTTTCTTGAAACGAGGAAAATGCAGATTGACGTCTTTGGTGTAGAAGTGGCGATAGGGAGAACTACTTAATTCAGTAACCTTAATGGGGAATGATAATTGAATATGCGCATGCACAAGGACCCAAAAATCAAGAGAATATGAAAAGTCAGGAATATGAAATGAAAATCAAAAATAAATCAAATAATATGAGATATAAGTAATAATAATACGAGAATGACATTGCAATCATGTGTACAACAAAGGTCCCAATTGCTTATAATATTCCCCTAGCAATGACTTAGTCCGACCAGTGGCCGAGCGCTTAGCGCTCTGAACTGGGAGACGGAAGGTTTCTGGTTCAAAACAGGTCGCGTCCGCCGACCTAACCGTTCGGAGTTTTCCTGTATTCCGTTCGGAAAATAAAACTGTACTCGCAACATGCATATGTTAGGAAACATATATGTCTGGTTTCCTCCAAAACGTAGCGTAAATACCGGTTAGGACCCCTTAGAAAGACCCCTACGGAGGACAACCCCACCCCTTAACCTAGATCCCATGTGTGGAGACTAGAAGCAGGATAGTCTCCAGATTTGTAGAGAGTTCAATTGAACGCCCAGCGTCGTGTGCAACTTATAGAAGCAGTTCTACGATACCGGATCCATCGAGAAAAAGCCTGGGCAAGGTCATCTAAGAGAAGCTGCATAGGCGTAGAGTTATATGGGCCCGTGGGGCTCGAGCCCCCCCAATAAATTGTGAATAAGGGCTGAGCCCACCCAATAATTTACCACTAAATACAGACAATTAATTTATACTAACATAAAAAAAAGTATTTCACGCCATTTACAAACTTTAAAAAAAAAGCCTTTACTTGTACTTTTAAAATTTTTCTTCTTTTGATTTCAATCATGATTTAGTATTCATTGTGACGCCACGTAACACACAATGCTACTATAAGCTGACCTCGCCAGGCTCTGGTTAATAGAAATCAGATTATGCAATGTAAAGTATGAAATGAAGAAAAGTTCAGATGTGTCTAAAATGCATTATGTCATCGAAAATGTTTTTTTTTTTTTTCCCTCCTTTGGATTTTTAATTTTGCTTCTGTTTTTAACTTATAACATGGTAGGAAGATACTAACATGGATACCTACCTTACATAGGTGAAGAATTCTATGGACCCATAGAACTTGAGCGCCTCCAATAATTTACACTTATATATAGTAAGTCACAGCTTCCAACTACTACGGAATATAATTAATCACTTTTTGTAAACGGTATATTTTTAAATTATTTTTTTCACAATAGTAACAAGCTCGCGTGCGCAGCACAAAAATTTTGCTGTATTTTAAGCCAAAATCATGTAGAAAAATTGGTTAGTTATATTCCATAGTAGTTGGCAGCTATGAGTAAGTTATATGTGCGTGAATCATTGGCGTAGCCAGACATTTTTCATGGGGGGGGGGGTTACGACTTCTGCAACTCACATATATGTATAGGAGTGTATGATAAGGGAGTGAAGAATATACATTTTCTATGGCAAAATTGGGAGGTATGACACCGCCCTAGGCTACGCCACTAACGTGAATATATGTGGTTGAGGTGCCCGGCCCCCCCAATAATTTTGAAAACTTTACGCTTGTGAGAAGCTGCTTCTTTTTTATCCCAGTCCAGTGACATTGACGTAGTTTTTGTGCCATCATGTTGCAGTCATCTCAGATTTGCACTCATGACGTCAACGTTTCATCACGATTTAAGTAATTTTTTACTTTTATAGATTCCGCATCAATGGGCTTAATTCGAATTATATGTATAAGGAAAATGTTCTTTTCCTACCGTTCGGAGAACGGGTACGCAGCTAGTATATAATAAAATCCGAGAGTAAACATTGTATGTAGCTATGTATGTAGGTAAGTTTGTGACCACCGATCTTCTTGCGCGCGTCTCTCGATCGCATTGCGCCGAGACGGTTGGTCGCAGACCCACCGAATTTTGCATACGGCTTCACTAGGACAGATCCTAACACGCCTCGGAGCGATTTTTTCTAAATTCGAATTAGAAAATGTTTTATTTTATGTTTTGTCCGATTTTTAGCGATTTTTCTCGCTTAATACGTAATAACGTCGGTAATTGCACTCGCAGTAAAACGAAATTTACATCATCGGATAGAGGAGAAAATTTTCTTTTAAAAATTGTTTGTTCGGACTGTGTAACATAATTTTCAGATTTTTGGGAATTTTTCAAATAAAATTAAATTTGACGCTGACTTTCGTAAAATATTTTTAAAATTGCTGCATCTTGAATTCTATCCGTCATAACTTTTTTATATTTTGTCAAATGACGGAGCATACATTTCGCCCTCTTTTAAAAGAAAAACCAGAGGAAAATATAAATTAGGAGATTTTTTACGAATTTTTAAGTAAAGAAGGATTTTCATTTCAATCGCAGCAGCTTAAAATTTTCCGTATGATATCTTGCGGTTTGGTTGTCTTGGAGACAGTAACAATGATTAAAATTGCCAGTTGAAAAAAAATAAATAAAGTTATTTAAAAATAACCGATTTTTCACATGTGAAATGTGCGCCACTTTGACGTCACGAGTTTAAAACCCCTTTCGAAACTCAATCGCAGAATAACGGACTCACAAGCAAAACATACGCCGAGCATGTGAAATAATTCTATATTTTACTTTACGTTGCCAGAAAAATAATTGAATGCTGTTTTTTCACAAGTGAATTATCCAGCATTATTTTCAATTGAGATTTTAAACGGTTCACGTTTTCGAATAGCAGGAAATATATTGCGGTGTTAAACAGGGCCTGATTATGACCAACAGGGGGCCCCGGGCATTGTTGAATTTGGGGCCCCCGTCTATAAAATTTGTTTTATTTTTCTCATTCATAATTTTTTTTATAAAAAAAGAACAACATTTGAATTTGGGGGCCATTTCGAGCCGGGGACCCCTGGGCAAAGTCCCGATTTGCCCGTGCGATAATAGGGCCCTGGTGCTAAATACGCCAATCTGACAAGAATTATGAGTAAAAATTCATGGAGAGCATATTTAGTGGCAACCATAAAGGGAAATGATTATCGTTTATGCTAATGCATAAATTGCAAAGAATCACCAAAGTGTAATAGACTACATTCGTGGCAAATATCTAGACCGTTTCTTTAAATTAAGCATTAACGGTTGCAAAACGAAAATATATTGTATGGGTATCAGAAAAAGATACTATAAGTAATAGTAATTAGATATGATAAGGCAATATTGATCAAAGCACAATATACCGCATTAATAAATATTTCGTGAAACTGTCTTCTATTCATTTTTCAACAGCCGTATTACATCACAGCTAACAAAACATTAAGTAATTCTACGTCGCGTTAATATATCCCGCGGTAGTTTCAACAGAAAAGACTGTAACACAACTTTTTTCTTGGAGATTCTGTTTTGTCACAAGTAGCATTTCAGGAAAATGTTCTCTTCTTGCCTTGCGAAGAGCGGATACACAACTATTTAATTATAAAATAAAACGGTTCTCCACAGCAAGTAGTATCTAAGTTATTAATAGCATAACTTAAATCTAAAAAAGAGTATGATGCAGAAATGAGACATTTTGAAAATTAGGAATTTTCACTGCAAACCGTCACGCTTTTCTTTTCTGATCGCGAATGACACCGACATAGTTTTTTGCCTCATAATATTAACAATGGTCTCAGGCCAGTACTTATACTAACTTTACGAATAATTAATGAGTAACTTTACGCCAAGAGTCAAATCATTCTGCTTATTTTTAGATTCCACATCACTGGAATCAATTCGAACTATACATGTAAGAAAAAGTTTCGTTCCCTACCGTGCGGAGAACGGGCACGCAGCTAGTATATAATAAAATCCGAGAGTAAACATTGTATGTAGCTATGTATGTAGGTAGGCAAGTTTGTGACCACCGATCTTCTTGCGCGCGTCTCTCGATCGCATTGCGCCCAGACGGTGGGTCGCAGACCTACCGAATTTTGCATACGGCTTCACTAGTACAGATCCTAACACGCCTCGGAGCGATTTTTTAGAAATTCGAATTAGAAAATGTTTTATTTTATGTTTTGTCCGATTTTTAGCGATTTTTCTCGCTTAATACGTAATAACGCCGGTAATTACACTCGCAAGAAAACGAAATTTACATTATCGGATAGAGGAGAAAATATTCTTTCGTAAACTGTTTGTTCGGATTGTGTAACATAATTTTCAGGTTTTTTGGAATTTTTCAAATAAAATTAAATTTGACGCTGACTTTCGTAAAATATTTTTTAAATTGCTGCATCTTGAATTCTATCCGTCATAACTTTTTTATATTTTGTCAAATGACGGAGCATACATTTCGCCCTCTTTAAAAGAAAAACCAGAGGAAAATATAAATTAGGAGATTTTTTACGAATTTTTAAGTAAAGAATTATTTTCATTGCAGTAGCAGCAGCTTAAAATTTTCGGTATGATATCTTACGGTTTGGTTGTCTTGGAGACAGTAACAATGACTAAAATTGCCAGTTGAAAAAAAAAAATAATAAAATTACTTTAAAATAACGGAGTTATCGCATGTGAAAAGTGCGTGATTTTGATGTCATACGTTTAAAACCTCTTTCGAAACTCAATCAGAATAACGGACTCACAAGCAAAACATACGCCACGCATGAAATAATTCTATATTTTACTTTACGTTGCCAGATAAATAATTGAATGCTGTTTTTTCACAAGTGAATTATCCAGCATTATTTTCGATTGAGATTTTAAACGGGTCACGTTTTCGAATAGCAGGAAATATATTGCGGTATTAAACAGGGCCTGATTATGACCAACAGGGGGCCCGGGCATTGATGAATTTTGCCCCCCTCCCCATGTATGAAATTTGTTTTACTTTTTCATAAATTTTCCTTTAAAAAAAGAACAACATTTGAAATTGAGGGCCATTTCGAGCCGGAGGCCCCTGGGCAAAGTCCCGATTTGCCTATGATATAATAGGGCCCTGGTGCTAAATACACCAATCTGAGAAGAACTATGCGTAAAAATTTATGGAGAGCTGATTTAGTGGAAACCATAAACTGAAATGATTATCGTTTATGCTAATGCGTAAATTGCAAAGAATCACCAAAGAGTATAAGCTTACATTCGTGGCGAATATCTGAACCGTTTCTTTAAATTAAGCATTAACGGTTGTAAAACGACAGTATATTGTATTGGCATCAGTAAATGATAGTATAAGTAATAGTAAGTAGATATGATAAGGCAATATTGATCAAACCACAATATACCGCATTAAAAAATATTTTGTGAAACTAAGTCTTCTATTTATTTTTCAACAGCCTTATTACATCACAGCTAACAAATTAAGTAATTTTACGTCGCGTTAATACATTCCGCGGTAGTTTCAACAGAAAAGACTGTAACAGAACTTTCTTTTTTCTTGGAGATTCTGTTTTGTCACAAGTAGTTTTGATCACATTTTAGGAAAATGTTTTTCTCTTGCCTTGCAAAGAGCGGGTACACAACTATTTAATTATAAAATAAAACGGTTCTCTACTTCATGTAGTATCTAAGGTATTAATGGCATAACTTAAATCTAAAAAAGAGTATGATGCAGAAATGAGACATTTTGAAAATTAGGAATTTTCACTGAAAACCGTCACGCTTTTCTTTTCTGATCGTGAACGACACCGACATAGTTTTTTGCGTCATAATATTAACAAGGGTCACAGGTCAGTACTTATACTAACTTAACTAAACGAATAAGTAACTTTACGCAAAGAGTCAAATCATTTTGCTTATTTTTAGATTCCAAATCTCTGGAATCAATTCGAACTATACATGTAAGAAAAAGTTTCGTTCCCTACCGTGCGGAGAACGGGTATGCAGCTAGTTACAACATAAAGCTCTCAATCAAAAATAGTGTTTGTGTCATTAACCCTTTAAGGTGCAGTGATCCCGCTCTGGGAACACCAAACTCTGACGTTTTGACTGTTGCCTGTCACGAAGAATAGATTTGATTTCTATAAAAATAGTTGCGGGTGACAGAGCTCCACGAGAATACTTTACTTTTTAACATGTCATTTCCCGTAAAGAAATTGTCACGATTCTTTTTAACAGCACTGACATCTGCTGAAAAATGGAAGAATGCGAGAACATCCGGATAGATTGCCCAATGCTGAAAAAAGGGCAGCCGTTGCCATCGCTCGACTTAATTACCAGCAAGATGGCGGACCATCGAAACGTTCATCGCGTCAAAAAAGGGTCTCTAGATCTGTGGCACGCGATGAACGTTTCGATCGTCCGCCATCTTGCTGGTAGTTAAGTCGAGCAATGGCAACGGCTGCCCTTTATTCAGCATTGGGAAAGGATTGCGCCTCAAAGGTTTAATAGTTCTTCTACAGGAGTACTCAAAATAACTCCGATACTTTACGGTCAATGGCAGTTTAGAGACAGGCACCCATTTGAAGCACAATAGTATCCTATACTATATAATTAGTTGCTGATCTAATGACGATCGTGTGTATCCTTCAAAAGAGCTAAAACTCATCAATGTTGCCGACTTTTGCGATAAATCACCCAATATTGTGCGAAAAGTTTCGAAATATGAACTCAGATTAGCGCTATTTTCGATATTGATGGGATATACAAAAATACCTAATGTGATAATATTAACCTATGACGATTTTAATGGGAATTTTGAAATTTCATTACTCGCGCTCAATTGAACGGATTTAGTGTGCTGTGTTGTGTTAAGGCAAGTTACGCTGTTAATAATTACTTCCCACAGCGCGTAATGCCATATGGAATTCTTTTGGGGTTCCTCTAAAAGAACTATATAAATGCTACACACAATCTTTTCAATAGGATGTCTGTAATCGTACATAGGAATACAATATCTAAATGCTTTATTGATCTATGCATATTTACTGCAAGTAGACTTCAGACGGACAGACAGACAAACCGAATTCGTGAAGAAGAGGGGGGTCTATCTGCTCCCTTTTAAAAGAATCTCTCCACAATAGACACTCATCCGCTAGGAATAGGGGACGGTTGGCGTCTCCTGAATATGGGTACACCTCACTGAAACGACTGGCGAGAGAGTTTGCTCTGCACGTGCATGCGCCCATTCGGCTTACTACACGCACACGGATTTGGCGTGTACGTTAGCGGACGTGGCACGAAACCCTCACGGACGTGCGAACAGCACGTACACGAAGGGGGAGGGGGGTGGCTTCAGTGCCAGAGGTCGAGGGTCGAACTCGCAAGCACTCCGGTTGCCAGCCCGACACCTTGACCAGTGTGGTGGGTTCTGTCTTTAGAATTGTAACAAAAATGCCTTGATGATATTCGGAAACCACTCTTGGATTTTTCAAAGTTATCATCCCGACATTTTGTTCACATTTTCATTCTCCGTTTCATTGTTCTGCGTAGCTCACTACCGATCTCTTCCCTCCATCCGATCCAGTCGGCCAACACACAGCATGCGAAATGCCTGAATAATACATGCTCTCCATCAACATACAGCATGTGCAGTACCGTAAAAATAAATGCTCTCCATCAACAGAGAGCATTTGGAGTACCAAGATAATGAATGCTGTCCATCAACAGAGAGCATGTGGAATGCCTGAATAATTCAGGCCATGCACTTCAGAAACATTCTGAATCGAAACGGAGAATTGCAGTTCTCACAGAAAAAAAAAACTCTGTAAACACTGCTACATCCTCAAATCCAGCCAAATGGTCCATACGGGAACGGTCCATACGCGCACGCCCGTTAACGTGTGAACCATCTGACTGCGGACGATTCTTTGGAATGTCCCGACGTGGAGGATTGTCCGCATACCGACAGTGACAGTTCGGGAGCTTCTCCCCGAGCTCCTAAAATCATATCGAAGTCGTGCAGTTGCAAGAGGAAGAGAGAGAGAGCTTGCCGGCAGTGAGTGCCAAGAGAAAATGGCCAACTGCAGCCGACCGGCCGGCCTTTTTGTAGCTGCCTCGGAGGTCATTCCACCTGGTTTCGTTCACTGCCCCCAGTCTGGTTTTTATTTAAAAAAAAACATAAGGAGAATAAGGCGTGGGTAGATATACTACACCGTCTCTTCTTATTATTACTGTTGTTGGCCTTGGAAAGAAAGAGATTTTTGCGGTTTCTGAATGCGAAGTTCCAATAATTATTTTTCTGACCTAGCCGTATCATACTCTCCCCCCCCCCTTCCATTTGTGAAACGATGCATATCTTCTCACGGGAAAACGTCTGGATAGAAGAATGAGTATAATGATTAGATGTGGCGGAAATGGCTATAATTTAGAAAAAAGGAAAAAAATATACTCTTAGTTTAATGGTTTTCTTGGCTTTTAGGTATTCAAACTTTAGTTCATTATAAGTTGTGACTGTTGATTTATTTATTTTAAATATACAGCAGAAATGAGAGATTTGTTTATTTTAAATATACAGCAGAAATGAGAGATTTATTTATTTTAAATATACAGCAGAAATGAGAGATTTTATGCACCTGCGCTGTTTTGTGAAATCTCCCTCTTCAGAAGTTAATTATCTTTGATTATTTACCTTACGGGGACTCACTTGTAATCATTTTTTCATTTCAGTAAAAGGTAATCACAGTCTTTGCTTTTCAGTTGCATCGCAGTATAATTATGTGCAAAGGGTGATTCATTCATTGCCCGTGCGGCACGAATAAATTACACAAAAGCAGCTCTGAAATCATACATAGCAGTGGGGCATTGCAAAGCGTTGTGTCCTTTTACGTAATCGCTTAGTAAGAAGTATGTATTGTGGTGTTTATCTGATTCATTGAACTGCGTTTAACCCTTTGAGGCGCAACCCTTTCCCAATGCTGTAAAAAGGGCAGCCGTTGCCATCGCTCGACTTAACTACCAGAAAGATGGCGTACGATCGAAACGTTCATCGCTTGCCACAGATCTAGAGACCCTTTTTTGACGCAGCTGACTGTGCGGCACAGCCAGCTGTCGTCAAAAAAGGGTCTCTAGATCTGTGGCACGCGATGAACGTTTCGATCGTACGCCATCTTGCTGGTAGTTAAGTCGAGCGATGGCAACGGCTGCCCTTTTTTCAGCATTGGGCAATCTATCTAGCTGTTCTCCCATTCTTCCATTTTTCAGCAGATGCCAGTGCTTTTAAAAATAATCGTGATAATTTTTTTACGGGAAATGACGTGCTAAAAAGTAAAGGATTCTCGTGGAGCTATGTCACCCGCAACTCTTTTTATAGAAATCAAATCTATTCTTCGTGACTGGCAAAGTCAAAACGTCAGAGTTGGGTGTTCCCAGAGCGGGAACACTGCGCGTTAAAGGGTTAAAAAACAATGCGCCTATCGCCGGAAACGAAATTAAATTTCTTAAGTATCCATTTCAGTGTTGCCAGATGTTATTCGGCAACAGTGTTTGAATATCTCCAAGATTCACTGCAATTTTTATTATGCAACGCATTGTATCAGCTCCAGGTGAATTGAAAAGTCGCTTAATTTAGCGACAAGTTCGCGACACTGATCCTTTTCAGTCAGGCGCTTTTGCAAAAATCAGTTAGTTTTTTGGGGGGAACCATCGTTGAAGAGATGATTGCATTACTTTAAAACTTCTTACAAGAAAGTTAGAAAAAATAATAATCGATTATAAAACATATTCCAGGAGCAGTTTTGATACTTACGTATTATCTCGGCGGTCTGTCAAGACGAGCGATTTTTTTTGCCGAGATAAATGCCGGGTACATGAGATTATTAAGTTTTGAATACGATTGGCAACTCATTTGACGAAAAAAGAGTTTGGCGGAAATGACCGCCGGGATAATACGTAAGTACCGCATTTTTTTTTCTTTTTCTTCTTAAAGAGGGGGGGGGGCAAATTTGGCAATGCATCGTCGTGAAACTTGGCGAGATTTTGTTTGTAACCTGAAAACAGCTGTATATCACTCATAATGTAATTTTGCCAGACCCTGTAAAAGAGTTTTAAATGCAGGGCCTTATTATCGCATAGGCAAATCGGGACTTTGCCCAGGGCCCCCGTCTCGAAAGGGCCCCCAATTTCGAATGTTGTTCTGAAATGTACTTTTTTATATCAAAATTGTATGAAAAATAAAACAATTCTCAAAAAAGGGGGCCCTAAAATTCATCAATGCCCGGGGGGGGCGGGGTCCCTGCTGGTCATAATCAGGCCCTGTTTAAATGTGTTTTACATTTTTAATAAATGAAGAGTAAGCGGGTGTAATTATCATTTATACAGGGTGTCCACTATCACGTGTGATACAAATACAGTCGAACTCGCTTATAACGAGCGCGAAGGGATCTCGGTATTTGCTCGTTATAGCCGAGTGATCGTAATAAACAAGCTCATGAAAATATCCTAAAAATTTCATACATACTATTTTACTTACTTTATTATTATTATTTTTTTAATCAGTACAAAAGAAGTTGGCTGACTTGCTTTCAACTGTCTTATTGTGCTTTACTTCTACCAACAAAGTATTTCCGATTTCCTCGTTAAATCATGGCTCATCCTCTTTAATAATAGCGTAGTATGCTAATGAGATGTATGTGTGTGTGTTCGCTATAGGTAGGCAGAGAGCTTGTCGGATCCGGGTTAAATTTGGCACAGAGGCTAAATAGGTAAAAAAAAAAGCCAGTGCCGTAAAAAAAAGATTGAAATTCGAATTATTTAGAAGATATTAATTAAAAACAGAAGAAATGAGCATCTAGCTTACCATATTTGGCGACCTTTCTCCAGCAAAAAACGATTTATGCTTTCGCAACAAAGCAGGAAAGCTCTTAAAAGTATGTTGGATTCGAAAAAACATGAAGTTGGAATTACGCCAAGTTAAGATTCACGAGAAATAAATACGTGTGTTAACATAAAGTTAACTATTTTCAAATAGCAAGATCGTTTGGATACCAGGAGTTCAATATTAAAGATGACCCTTTTTTTTTTTAAACCAGTCATATCCTTGGCAACGTTCTGTGAATATATGGCAACCCTTGTGAAAGCCGCCATTTTATTCCTTGTGCTATGATTGAACTAGATTTGATTGCCACTGAAAGAACATTCCAGCGTTTTCGTTAATTAAAAAAAGAACATTTTAGATTTCAAATGATTTAATTTACCCTTGGGAGTGCTTAACTAAGGTATGATTGCGTCTGGAAGAAGATTTTACCTTATTGATTTAGATTTTACTACATTCGTATTAGTTATCTAAAACTTTGTTCTAAAATCTAAAAAAAAAATTAATAAATAAAAAGAAATATACCAAAAATAGCGAAATGCAATCGGAAAGTAATTTTATTTTGCAGCATGCATATGTTACGTAATGTTACGGTTGTAGCATGGTTAAATACAAAATTAAATGAGTAAATGGGAAATTTTTAATGCATCACGTTTCAAAAGTGATTTTGCAACATTCAAAAAGAAGAACATTTTCAGCTGAGTGAGTTAAAGTAATTAAATTCATAAACCTAAGCAACGGACTAAAATGCCACCTATTAATTCTAAACTCAAGGCCTCCTGCAGACGATAATTCTGATAACACGGAAGGACCAATGCTAGAATAAGCTCGACTTTTAGTAGTCTTAAAAGGCATAGTGACGTCAGTCAATGTATTCACAATCGAATCGATTACCAATGTTAAAAAGATGTTCTTTTTTAAATAAAAGAAATTAATAATATTACTGAAATGCAGACTTTTCTACTGGGTGACACTACTTGACTTGATTTTCTAATTTCTGTATTGGGTGGCGGTAGAAGGAATTTTTTCAGATCTTTAATTACAAACATAATTTTGAAAAGCTGCTAAATATGTTTTGCTCAGAGTCTGTAAAGCCCAAAACATGATGTGATTATGTATAGTTACCAGGAAAACGACTGAAGCGAATGATATGAAATTGAGTGTCATGAAAGGTGGTCACTCAACTTAGAACATAGGCGTCGAATTTTTAAAAAATCCTGATTGGATTTTGAGATTTTGCGAAAATCCTTTCAAACTGCGTAAATTTGTGTTCAAGCATCACGTAAAAACGACTGAAGCGAATTGTATGAAATTGGGTGTCATGATAGGTGCTCACTCAACTTAAAACATAGGCATCGAATAAAAAAAAAATCTTGATTAGATTTTGAGATTTTGCGAAAATCATTTCAAACTGCGTAAATTTGTGTTCGCACATCACGTAATAACTGCAAAGGTGAAAAAATGATATTGGGTGAAATGATAGGTGGTCACTCACCTTAAACTATAAGCATCTAATTAAAAAAAAATCGATCAGATTTCGAGATTTTGTGAAAATCGTTTAAAACTGAGTGAATCTTTGTTCCCGCATTACGTAATAACGACTAAAGCGAATGATATGAAATTGGGTCACATGATGGATGGTTGCTCAACATAAACTATAGGTGTCCAATTTCTTAAACATTTTTATTAGATTTTGAGATTTTGTGAAAATTCTCTCAAAATACGTTTATATTTCTTCAAACATCATCGACTAATACGAAATTTAGTGATAGGATAGGTAGCTGCTAATCTTAATTTATAGGCGTTGAATTTTAAAAATATTTTGATTACATTTTGAGATTTTGCGAAAATCGTTTTAAAATGCTGAAATTTTGTTCCAGCATCACGAAATAAAGACTGCAGGGAATGAAACGAAATTGGGTGACATGATAGGTTGTCACTCAACTTAAATTCTAGGCTTCCAATTTTTCAAAAATGTTGATTAGATTTTGAGATTTTGTGAAAAATATTTCAATATGCGTCAATATTCATTCGCGCATCACATAATTACGACTGAAGCGAATGAAATGATATTACTTAGTTACTCTCTAAACCTGTAATATTTTAACAATCCATAAAAATTATAACTTCGCTTTCTTTACTTTGGCAACATACTACATCCATTCTGTGCATTCCTACAATGCTGACGAAAGTTCTTGCTTTTTGGAAATTTGCATTCACTAACCCGTCAAGGACGGGTACTTCAGCTAGTCATTTCATAAATTTTGTAACAATTGTTTGAAAGTTTTCATATGCATGTTGTGAAATATAATACTTGAAATAATGATCAAAAATTCATTGCATATGTCAACTACGTATCGTCTTACTTAATATTCAGAAGACACTTAAGTAAGAACGAGAGGAACCTATATGTTTTTTCGGTGTAAAATTTGTCAAAGTACTTGACTTTTATACCAGTTGTAGCGGAAAATAATGTCATTATTTTTCGTATCTCAGTGTTTTGCCTAGCCAAACTACCGAAGTTAATGATACGAAACTTGGCAGGCACTTGAGATTTTGTCGTAGGTGCTAAATTGGAGAGCATTTTCTGAAATTCGAAACTTATGGGAGACAGGGGGCCAAAACCTTCTTATCACGCATCCTGCGTGATCTCAAAGAAGAAATGAGATATACATAAAATTCTTGCTATAAAATACAACACTCACGAATACCTAAAAATTGATTTCGGAACATTTAGAATATAATCCTCCAATTAGGATAAACATGAGAAAAGGGGGGAGGGTGGCCATTTTTCTTGATAGAAAAAAATTGGGTCACATGATGGATGGTTGCTCAACATAAACTATAGGTGTCCAATTTTTTAAACATTTTTATTAGATTTTGAGATTTTGTGAAAATTCTCTCAAAGTACGTTTATATTTCTTCAAACATCATCGACTAATACGAAATTTAGTGATATGATAGGTAGCTGTTAATCTTAATTTATAGGCGTTGAATTTTAAAAATATTTTGATTACATTTTGAGATTTTGCGAAAATCGTTTTAAAATGCTGACGATTTTAAAACGATTCGTCCGCATCACGAAATAAAGACTGCAGGGAATGAAACGAAATTGGGTGACACGATAGTTTGTCACTCAACTTAAATTCTAGGCTTCAAATTTTTCAAAAATGTTGATTAGATTTTGAGATTTTGTGAAAAATATTTCAATATGCGTCAATATTCATTCGCGCATCACATAATTACGACTGAAGCGAATGAAATGGTATTACTTAGTTACTCTCTAACCTGTAATATTTTAACAATCCATAAAAATTATAACTTCGCTTTCTTTACTTTGGCAACATACTACATCCATTCTGTGCATTCCTACAATGCTGACGAAAGTTCTTGCTTTTTGGAAATTTGCATTCACTAACCCGTCAAGGACGGGTACTTCAGCTAGTCATTTCATGAATTTTGTAACAATTGTTTGAAAGTTTTCATATGCATGTTGTGAAATATAATACTTGAAATAATGATCAAAAATTCGTTGCATATGTCAAGTATGTATCGTCTTACTTAATATGCAGAAGACACTTACGTAAGAACGAGATGAGCCTATATGTATTTTCGGTGTAAAATTTGTCAAAGTACTTGACTTTTATACCAGTTGTACCGGAAAATAATGTCATTATTTTTCGTATCTCAGTGTTTTGCCTAGCCAAACTACCCAAGTTAATGATACGAAACTTGGCAGGCACTTGAGATTTTGTCGTAGGCGCTAAATTGGAGAGCATCTTCTGAAATTCGTAACTTATGGGAGACAGGGGGCCAAAACCTTCTTATCACGCATCCTGCCTGATCTCAAAGAAGAAATGAGATATACATAAAATTCTTGCTATAAAATACAACACTCACGAATACCTAAAAATTGATTTCAGAACATTTAGAATATAATCCTCCAATTAGGATAAACATGAGAAAAGCGGGAGAGTGGCCATTTTTCTTGATAGAAAAATATATTATCAATAAAATTCTCGCTTTAAAATTAAACAAATATGAGTCCTGTGCTTGGACACAGCTTATAATTCAGTAGTTCTTGAAAATTTATTTGTTTTAACTTTATGTAAAAAAAAGAACATTACTTACTGTATAGCTAATACAAAAGACAGATTGGTAACTTATAAACTTCTTTAGTCAGGCCTTTGTTTTTGGTTTATCTGTGGTTTTAGAAGAAATTTTCCGGCGAAGAATACAGAATCTTTCAGAAAGAAGCATTAAATTCTCTTCGTTTTTATCAGATCTATTTATTTTTATTCGTCTACACCACTGGCAGTTAAAAGTGCTTTATAGCCATATATTTACGCTTTGTTCTAGTAAACTTGTTCGCTTATAATTTCTAAGTCGATGAAAAAAATAATGATTGTGTATCATAAAAATCAAGTGTATTGATCAGTGACATAATTTTATATATTTCATCAGGATTTTATTTCCTTTAAGATTTCTGATTTTGTGTAAATAAAGAATTAAATTATTACAAAATATTTCATTATGTGAATATTAAGTTCGTATATTCTGGTGAGAAAAGTTATTTAGTGCATAAAGTACATATTTAATTAAAATAAACCGATTGCACACATTTCATGTTTCACACTTAGCCTTATGTAAAATTAAAATGAACCTTCTATACTGCTATATGCATAATCAAGCATTCACGAAAGAGCACTATTTTATTAAATTCCCTTCCAAGAAAACTCCCTGTAAGTGCAATAACGAGCCATTTTCTGGCATTTCTTCTGACTTCACGACAGTATTGCAAACCTAAAGAAAATCTCATTACTCAGGCATTCTGTACTTCAAATGAAAATAAAAAGCTGTTTTAGGTTGTAGACGACAAAATATTTAGCTACGAAATATATTTTTATTAAGCTTTAGATTTATGGTGGCGGATTTACATTGATAATATTTGCATATAAATGATTAAACTGAAAAAAGGACTTACTCAACGTTACAAATGCAGTTTACTTAATCTAATAGATTTTTACTTAAGCTACTGGTTATTAGTTGAAAGTTGTTTGTAATGGTTGGAAAGTTCATTTTCTTTCATAGAGATGCGTTTTAATCAAATATTTATGATACACTTCTTCCCTAATTATTTCATTAGGGACTCTGAAGACTGTGTATCATTTTGCGACTTGACTGTTTTAGTTACATCTAAAGGTAAATATTGGTTTGTTCGCATGCCGCATGTTGGTTAATGCAGCGTTTCTCAACCTGCCCCTCAAGGGGGGCGCGAGAAAAATTAAGGAGCAAATAGTGATGCATGTTTTTAAAGAATCATTATTTATTCCCATTTTTACTCAAAAAGTAAATCCATTTTCGCTTAAAATGTTCATTCAAACTTTACTGATAACATTGTTTTGTAGAAAATTCGACTAAATGTTCATTGTTAAATATTAACAAACTGAATGTATGCTGAAAAATATGAGGGGGGAGGCGCACCACCGTAAGTTGGCCTTTGTTGGGGGAGGGCGACATTAAGAGGTTGAGAACCGCTGGGTTAGGGTGCATCGAAAAATCTCTTTTTCAAAATCAGAATGAAGGTGGTGCAAAAAAGTAGCTATTTGGGTCCAGAATACTGTGTGAATTTCCCCGGAATTTTATGTCGACCCTAAGGTGGCTCGACAGACTGAATATACTTCAAATGTTATCGAATATTTCAGGTTTTTCTAAAGGTTTTTTTTCTCCAGGACACTTACCAGATGTTTGAGGAGCAACTAGTTCAACCAGGGAAGGGGAAAAAAAGGAGGACAGGGAACACCAACAGGGAGGTTAGAAAAAACATACTCGTTTTATTTATAATCTAATAACTGTATCTATAATTGTAACGCATTTAAATGCTTTATTAACTCTGCAATAACGGTTGAGTCTTTGGAAATTTTTAAAAATATTAATAATTAGTACTTTATGAACCCTATAATATTCACTAAAATTTGACATTTTCTGGAAAAATGATCATTTTTCATGCCTTGTAATACAATTTTTTTATAGTCAGAGTTTAGCAAAACTTTTGAATTCATTTTTCAAAAAAATTTTCCATGCATTCTAATTTTATTTCTCAATTTTTTTTCTAATTTTATTTCTCTAATTTTATATTCTAATATTGGTTGCGTATACATACTTGACTTATTTAACTGATTATTAAATGACTTATTTAACTGATTGGTTTGAAGTTATGCAGAAATATGTAAAAAGGAGAGATAGAGAGAAAAAACGACTTTAAAGACTTCAAAATCCTAAATTTTACGTATTAGGTGTATAAAGAAATTACAAATTAGAATCAACAAAATCTGTGTATTAAAATTATAATCAAATATGTTTTTTTAGCAATTTTCAGATACATCGCGCTTTATTTCTCATATACATTTTAAAATGCATTCTTTTAAGAACTTAATTCTAAATTACGTGCGGTTACCAAGACGACAAAACAAAACATTAGGTAAACAAACTAGTTGTCAAATTCTGTATGACGTTAAATTCCTTCTATAATTACCTTGAACGATTTTCACCGCAACAAAAAAGTTAGCAAAACCCATCCAAGCTTTGCGTCACATATGCCCTGCCAAATCAGAAAATTTTAAAATACGTCACTTTGAATACGGTACAATAATAGAGCGCGAGCAACCTACTAGTTTTAAACAATATAAGTCTAGGCCGGGACTGATGAGGAGGGGGGCTCTTTTACGCATATTTTGACTTGACAATCGACTCTGCACTGTGTTCCCTGTCCCCCTGAGATTACTTCCGATATTTCTAACAAACATCATTTCAGTTTTAGAACTGTACTGTTGCTCTGATGTACACGACTGTGTGACCTGGAATAAAAGTTTTCCGCTACCCTTACGACTGGTTCCATTTTTTTTTTTTATATATTTATCTATAAGATATTTGTCCCGATTTTTATGCATAAGAATATTTGCCCTGATGTACCACCCCTACATTCTGTGTTTCATAGTCTATATATATATATATATATATATATATATAAACCTTGTATTTTTGAGAAAATTAAATTTTTACTTGTATAGTTAGTTATCTTTAATTATTTTTTAAAAAGTAAAATAAAATATGTACGTCGGTGTGCAGAATTTACTCTATCACACGCGTTAAATCATTTTATTCAAAATTAAAGCATCGACGCATATATACCTCAGTTCAGAATTATAAAAAAAAACTTAAAGAGTCGTTTTGACAGTGGAAACAAATTGGTCCATATTTGTGGACCTCTAGAGCAAAAAGGTTAAAAGAAAAGAATGTAATATTTTATATTTACTGATTGTGAAAGTCATCAATTGAGTTGTATAGTTTTCGTGAATGTTATTTTTATATGTTAAAAAAAGCTTAATTTTGAACGAAAATTTTTAAATAATAAACCATTATATTCAGAAATTTAAAGAATAGCCAGTTTCTGTAGTAAATAATGATGATTTTAATAACAGTTTTATACAAAATTAGAATAGCATTAATGGTTTAAATAATATAGTATGGAAAAAAACCGACAGTTAAAGAAGAAAAATAAGTATGAAAAACAGTTGGAATCTAAACACATTCAAACAGAAGTGTTTCTCTTTTCGGGCAAAATTTGGCGATTTGTTGAAATTTAAAAGATTCTTAAATCTAACTAAATATTTAATTGAAAAATAAGCTTTTATAAACATTTATATAGGTTTTGTATTGGGCTTGAAATAGATGAATGACTCTAAACGGACATAGATCGTAATGTATTGAAAATTTTGAATGCTCCTGTTAAAGAACTGTTAATACTAGATTAATACTACATGGAATATTTTCAATGCAGAATATCACTTCATAATCATTGAAGACATACCTTTTTGCTTTGCTTAAGATAGATAAGGGTCTCTAAAATACGTTTCGAACAATAAATGCCCCTAGAATGCAATGTGTATTGGGATTATTTAAGGCACTCCTCTAAAAGAACTATAAATACTACATGCAACATTTTCAATTGGTACAGAACATAACAATAACCCATATATATTTCATAGAAATCAATATATAGCAGTTAGAGCAAAGTCGGGCTGACAGACAAACCGAAATCATAAACTCTATTCAACTTTAAAAGAGTCAAAAAATAAATAAATCAATAAAAAACATACATTCCGAACGTGCTTACTAAATATCTCTATGCACATAGTCCTTTTTATAAATTTTAATGACATTCTTCCTTTGCAATCAATTATAATTTAATCTTCATAATGAACCGTCTAATCTTGCAGATTACACTTCTGCTCGTTGCGTTTTATTTAGCTCTTCGGCGAAAGATTAGTGCAGCCATGGATGAAACAACCCTTGGAAGTTTTTCTTTTAACGTTCAACAATTAGTTTTATGCTTTAATATCCGAAATTTATTTTATTGTGCACTTTTACTGAATTACGAGCAGCTTAAATTTCTTTAAGGCTATCCAAGTTAATAGATTGTAAGTAAGCTGTGTAAAGCATGCTTTGTCTAATCTACTTAGATATTTTTCTTAGATATTTAGATATTGTGATCTACTTAGATATTTTTCATTAAGCATTTCGGTATGTAATCCCATCGAAGTGATGAGAGGGACAATGCTGAGTATTCCCATTTTTGTTCCTTAGAAATTTTCAATCGAATTTTCCGATTCTTTGACTGGATTATTTTTTGTAAAATAACGCATGCTTTCCAGCCAGAGGCGTCCATGCTACCTTATGCTCGTCTGGGTTTCGCCATTATGATAATTTAAAGCACACCTACAAATTAGTGAAAAATTGGTTTACAGCTAGGAAAATTAAAATATTTAAATATCCGAGCCATTCGTCATCTGATCTCAATCAAATTGAATACTTTTTGAAACACGTCAGAAGAATTCTTTAAAGGCAGAACTCTCTCAGGATATACAGTTGTAATGAGAGAAAACAACTTTGTCCATCTTATAAACCTTTGTTACTTCCACGCCTAGACGATGTGCAGTAGTCCTCAAAGTACAAGGATGTGCAAGTCAATACAAGATACTGCTGTATGCTGTTACCTTAAGATGATTACTCCAATAAAAGTTTTGAAAAACTGAATTGTCCCAAATCTTCTGCTCTCAACTTTTTAAACTCACTTGGTATTTTTGAAAGAAGCAATTTTCACAAGTATAATTTGTTCCGCATCTAGTAAGATCACTAAAAGCCACATATTACGGATTTACATTAACCCTTTGAGGCGCAACCCTTTCCCAATGCTGAAAAAAGGACAGCCGTTGCCGTCGCTCGACTTAACTACCAGCAAGATGGCGGACGATCGAAACGTTCATCACGTGCTACAGATCTAGTGACCCCTTTTCTGCGTCTGTCTTGCGGATGAACGTCGACATCGCATCTGCTGTAGTTAGGATGCACGCTGCCTTTTTAGCTGGACATCTTCAGCTGTTCCGCTTTCGTTCTAGCAGATGTCAGTGCTGTTAAAAAGAATCGTGACCATTTTTTTACGGGAAATGACGTACTCAAAAGTAAAGGATTCTCGTGGAGCTATGACACCCGCAACTATTTTTATAGAAATCCAATCTATTCTTCGTGGCTGGCAACAGTCAAAATGTCAGAGTTTGGTGTTCCCAGAGCGGGAACACTGCGCGTTAAAGGGTTAAACAATTTTACTTACAGAAAGCGTTAGAAGAGGAAAACATATCGTTTCAAAACTTTTGCGAGTTGTTGTGGATAAGGAAGAAACATGTTAATAATTATCCACATTCAGTAGTACACGCTAAAATAAATGTGGTGAATTTTTTTCCACGATTAATGCGTTTGAAGTAATTTATATTTATCCTTCTTCATTTCTCAATTTTGACAAGCTTACATCATTAAGATTTCAACAAAACCAAAAAAAAATTCCCGACAGAGATAAAATACTTTACAGCTAAGTGAAAAAATGGCATAAAAATTCTTTAAGCAAACTTGCCATAGCTAGAAGTTAACTCAAAACTGATATAAATAAAAAGTATGCTTCACCGTTGAAATATCGAAATACAAAATGCTGAAGGATAATGGCATTTCAGACTTTGTTTCTTTCCGTAACTTAATCACCGTTTATTTTTCCTTCACTTATTGGAAAGAAAATTTAATCTTATAAATAAAAATGAAATTCTGTTTGTTTGTTTGTTTGTTTGTTTATTTGTTTGTTTGTTTGTTTGTTTGTTTGTGGATTTGATTCGTATACAAATCCACAAAAATGGACCTATCGGCCTGAAATTTAGTACAGATATGTAAAATAATATAGAATAACTCATAGTCCACTTTAAAACTTTGAAAGTCCACCCGTTCCCGGAATTTAAGAGATTTTCTATGCTCTTCACGCAAAAATCTTTCCGTAATTGTAACCCCTGTAGTGAAAAAAGTGTGAAATAAGGATTGTGGTTGCCATGTGTGGCGATTTTGCCGAATAAAATGTCGTTCGTATACAAATCCACAAAAATGAACCTATCGGCCTGAAATTTAGCACAGATATGTAAAATAATATAGAATAAATCGTAGTCCACTTTAAAACTTTGAAAGTCCACCCGTTCCCGGAATTTAAGAGATTTTTTATGCTATTCACGCAAAAAGCTTTCCGTAATTGTAACCCCTGTAGTGAAAAAAGTGTGAAATAAGGATCGTGGTTGCCATGTGTGGCGATTTTGCCGAATAAAATGTTTTAAATTCTCAAAGTAAAAATAAAAGAATAATAATGATTTTTTTTGTTAGTTTATATTCGTAAGGTTATTTTTTTTTAATTATAATATCGTGTGCATGGGAAATCAGAGCAGGAATGTAATGCTTTACACGCAAAACAATAAGAATTGAAGATTTCCGAGGCTAATAGGTAAATTATTTTAGTTTGGCGAAAAAATAAAATGGCTCAAATGCCGATTTCGTGAAAGTGAGTTCTAGCGGTTTGCACAGATTTCGGCTTGGCGCAATTTATTGAGAGTTTAAGGAAATAGATTTTTGAAAACAAGTGCACAGGTTTTATTAGAATACAGCGTTAAATTTTAATGATCCGTGAAGAAATAATGCAGTTATTAAGGGATTTCAATTGATCTATCTCCAGAATTCTCGCCAAATGAGTACATTGATTTAAGTTGGGGGAATTCCGCCAAATTTCAGAAAATTGAAATCTTCTCATTTAGTACATCGGAGTAATGATGAATAAAACACGTTATAGTTGATAATTTTAAAAAATTCGGCTGTATTAAGGGATTCAACTTTTCAAATAAAGGCTTGCTTTACTTTTTCGCGGTCGAACCATTTCCCATATATTATTGCTGCTAAGTCAATGCTTCGAATGATTTCCTGAAAAAACGCTTGCAAAATGGCGTATGTTGGCACTTTGGCGAGGCTTAGATTTGAAACTGGATTTTATTTGAGACTGGGATATATAATGACACTGGTTATAGATAAAAATGAATGTTGGTATGAGTGTATGAGGTTGAAAAACTCCAGCACACCGTTGCACCATGAAATTTGGTTCACCTAAGTCTTTTATCATGGAGAAGCTTTTTATGCTATCCGTTTTCCTCTAACTTGCCACCAGGTGGCGCAGCAGAACGTCGAATTCTATTCCGTTTAGCCGTTTACTATGCGAATATCGTCCAACCGATTTCGATTAAATTTGGTACACGCGAATATTAGAACACGGAGAATATTTTTCACTATCCATTTTGCTGTAACTTGCCGCTAAATGGCGCTGAAAATCATCAACTTCTATACCGTTCGACTGATCGGCAAAAATTTTTTATACTTACACATTTGAGCACGAAGAATATATTCTAACTGCGTTCCTTTTGATGTTACTCACCACCAGATGACACTGCAATGCATTATTATTTTAAGTCGCCACTAGATGACGCTGCAGCAGGCCAAATTCTTGACCATTCAATCGGTCGCTATGAAAATCAGTATACATAGCTATTAGAACAATGAGAATATTTTGGCGTTATCCATTTTGCTATAACTCGCCACTTGACGGCGCTGTAGCAAGTCATTACTTTAATTAACTACTAGATGGCCTGCAGTGTATCACTTCTTGACTGTGCAAATGATCGTTATGAAAATTGGTATACATAGATAGTTGAACACGGTCGCTATGAAAATCAGTATACATAGCT
>JAWZYV010017816.1:0-31698 GCA_038373885.1 Cheiracanthium punctorium | reverse complement strand
GCCACTAGCATGGCTGCCGTCCATGTAAAATGGCGCATGAATAGCAATATTTTATTACATTAAAAAAATTTGAGATAAAATATTTAGATACGAGGGTATTTTTGCATACATTTTGCTAAAACAATTGAAAAATCCAGTATCGTGTCAGTAACTATCTTTCTGCGAATGCCCTTCCCACTAGTACGACTAGAGTTTGGAGGCATCCAGTTTTCTCCCGTTATGCTCAGTCTACTGTTTCCTACATCTATGGCCTAGTCATCCTTTTACTGGCACTGACGGACACTTGCTGGATATACAGTGGTCGCCAAAATTGTGGACACTTTTGGAAATGCTTGGATTTTCTACCTTTGTATGCTTATAGGAAGTGATACGTTTCACAAAATGCAAACTCATATATCATTTTAAAGAGAATTTAGCACCGATTTCAATACACAAAACTCAATTTAAATAGGTGCAATAGAATAAAAGTTATAATGACATTAATCTGAAAAACAAATACAGTGATGAAGTGGATTGTCCTTTCTAACTTTCCAGGTCCATCACGGTTATTTTTCTGAGTCTAAAACTCTCGTCGGATCCATGAAACATCGATGTGAAGCTGTCATAAAAAGTTGGACCTACCCTATCAACTGCTGATCACTCACTGCAGTCTTCAATATCTAATGTATCTCGATAATGACTACCGTTTAACTTTTTTGTGTTGCAAATATTTTAATTTTGTTTTTTGCAGTGAAATCAGTATTAAATGATCTTTAAAATGATGTAAAAGAGTTTGCATTTTGTGAAACATAGCAATTTTTATATACATACGGAGTTAGAAAACCAAAAAAAGGGTTCCAAAAGTGTCCACAATTTTGGCCACCACTGTATTTTTGTCAGTTTACGAAAACGGAACACGCAAATAAAATTCTTATTTTTTATTTTTTTTAAAGTTTTTCATATTTTATTTATTGCCACACTCCTACTCACAGAACTAAAGAGAGTCAATACTTCTTACAAAATCCCTTCTGTCACAACACCCCCACGATAACAAGGGAAAAAGAATCTTCCCTAAAAAAACT
This sequence comes from Cheiracanthium punctorium, assembly GCA_038373885.1. Taxonomy (NCBI): domain Eukaryota; kingdom Metazoa; phylum Arthropoda; class Arachnida; order Araneae; family Cheiracanthiidae; genus Cheiracanthium; species Cheiracanthium punctorium. The sequence goes on along the minus strand of JAWZYV010017816.1, from coordinate 30,637 downwards.
TGTATTTAACCCCTGCCGGGATCGAAACACCGCCAAAAGAAACTGGATGAGGAAGGAGTATATTTATAATAAGCATCCATCTTTTTCCCATTGTGAAAAGTTTTCAGCCTGGTTTGAAGCAGGAAGACGAACATTAATAATATAATAACAACTACAGCAGGAAAAAAGGCAGTATGCACACACACACACATACACACACACACATGTGCGCCTACCTTCGCAATGACATGACAGGTATTCATGCAGACCGTGTGAGGCTGTATATCAAAGTAAGGTAGCGTATTTCTCCCCCTAAGCTAACGTCGTATGTATAAAAAAAGGGAAAAATGAAAGATCATTTATCCCTTTAGAACTCCCCTGTATTGCAGTGAAGACAGGTTTAAGGCGAAGAAAAACTCATTCTCTTTCTGGTATTTGTAAGAAAGAATTGATTTATGGCTGCTAAGACCCAACACTAAAATAAAATAGGTGTGTTTTGTTAAACATTTCAGGTGCATTACATCCAACCTTTTATACAAGGTCGTACCACTATTTGCAAGATAAGAAATAAAAATTTCTTTTGAATGGACACATTTTGAACCCTTTAAATTACAATATTAAATTATTACACCATGGTCATCACTCTCCATAGTCTTGAAATGGGGAAATACATCTTTCGCTTTGAACTTAATTTATATTTTCGAAAATTACGATTTGAATTCCTTAGCGAATAGCGATACTTGCTAAACAAAACTTTAAAGTAGAATAACTCAGTGAGTATTATATTGACACATATTCGGCTATTTTGGCGAACCAATTTACAAAGGCCGTTACTTCATTTTCATAACACGATTATTTTGTACAACAGAGTCGACCTAAAAAGTTATTATTCTTTTTTATGAGGGTTTTTTGGAGTGGAAAGCTTACGGGAGGAGCATCTGCCTACGGTAGTGGGGGTGGGAGTTTGGGGCGGTGAACTTTTTAACCCTTTAACGCGCGCGGTGTTCCCGCTCTGAGAACACCCACCTCTGACGTTTTGACTGTTGCCACTCACGAAGAATACATTGCGGATTTCTAGAAAAATAGGGGCGGGTGACCTAGCTCCAAGGAATCCTTTACTTTTGAGCCCGTCCTTTCCCGTCAAAAAAGGGTCACGATTATTTTTATCAGCACCGACATCTGCCGAAAAATGGAAGAATGCGAGAGCGGCTGTGCCGCACAGCTAGCTGTCGTCAAAAAAGGGTCTCTCGATCTGTGAGACGCGATGAACGTTTCGATCGTCCGCCCTGTTGCGGGTCGTTCAGTCGAGCGATAGCAACGGCTGCCCTTTTTTCAGCATTGGGAAAGGGTTGCGCCTCAAAGGGTTATACACAATGCAGAGTTGACTCCATTTCTGGACTCATTTCAAAGAGAATCATGCTTCGTTGTTTTAACGGCATTTGCCATTCAATTATTTATGCAGAGGGAACCCTCTACTCTGTTTGACGGAAGGGTTTATCTGACGAAGACCGAACGAATTTTCGGTCGAAACGATCGTTACGCCTTGAAGTAACCTTTTATGTGTGTTTTTTTCACAAAGTTTTTATTTATTTTACCTTTTAACACCAGTTTTTTGAGTGTTTATTTTCAAATGGAAGTATAGTCTAGTGGCGGGTAAAGTCGGTCTTTTTGAGGATCCGGTCCTTACGGATCCAGTCCTTTTGAGGATCCGGTCCTTACGGATCCTGCCCTCTGAAGGACCGATTCAGACGCGGTTCTTTTGGATCCGTTCCAATCAAAACTCTCAAAACTAATTGCTCCGCCATACTGTGACCCACTCAGTGACTTCATTTCTTCCAATGCTGAAGATAGTTAATGCCATCTCCTGGTATTCATATCTCTATGGTTGAGGTAGACCGCGAATATGGGCATGAGTGCAGTTAGGGCGAGATTCAAGAGAAACGCGCGCGACCGAGTTCGAATCGAATCGTTTTTCAGTTCCCAGTTCAGTCTCCAGCATGCTTCCAATGAACATGAACAAACCTATCGCGCTGTCACGTGATCAAAACACGATTGTTTTGTTTCAGTTGAATAAGAAACATTGACATATTTCGAAGTTTCCCCTGTTCGACACGGAAAACGTTCGAATTGTGTTTCACTTGAATCTCGCCCTTAGTTGAAAAATTGAGTCAACCGAGACCGGAGCCAGTGGATGCTGTTTTCGATTGTTTGCCGACAGCTCCTCCAAGCTCCTGCCGATCAACAAACGCATCGTCCGGGGAACGAAACTGAACAAACCGCGTGAAGTCGTTCTTCAACTCGGAAGAAACTAAGATCCCTCACATGTTTCAGTTTTTGCACGAAAGCTAGTGTGACGAGGGGATGAGTTAACGAACACGGGCGAGATAGCGAATTCGAAATTTAAAAAAAAAGAAAAAAAGAAAAATTTCTTGGCATCGGCATGAATCCAAACTTTTGGAAGCTGCTTGATCGAAGCTCTGGTGAATCTCTTTGCCGAAAAACCAATATGCAATTGGTAATTTTTTTTTGCCCAGCTGGATGTTCACCCATAAAATCCGAACAAGGTAACTTGCAGAGTATAGCACGCCGCCCACATTATTGAATAGAGCAGTTTATTAATGTTTCGATGCGTCCATCAGTGACTTAGTCAGCTGCACCTTCTAGGTCGTGCGATGTGTGATTTTTCAACTTACAAGTAATAAAACATTTATTTTTACTTACTTACTGCATGGATTAATGATCGCATTTTTTTATAGCGTAAAGATGAACCCCCTTCTTTCTAGAGGACAGTTTTCGTTTATGGATCATGTTGACTGTTTACTACTGAAACAGAGTTGAGAATTAGGATTTTATTCGAAAAACTAGCTGAAGCACCCGTCGTTGCCGGGTTAGTACTGAATGCCAATTTCCAAGATGCAAGAACTGTCGTCAGCATTGTAGGAGTACACAGAATGGATGTAGTATGTTGTAAAAGTAAAGAAAGCGAAGTTAACATTTTTATGGATTGTTAAAATAGGACAGGTTAGAGAGTCACTCAGTCATATCATTTCATTCGCTTGAGTCGTCATTATGGGATGCGCGAACGAATAGGGACGCCTATTGAAATCATTTTCGCAAAATCTCACAATCTAATCAATATTTTTGAAACATTGGAAGCCTATAGTTTATGTTGAGGAACCATCTATCATGAGACCCAATTTCATATCATTCGCTTCAGTCGTTTTTACGTGATCCTTCAACAAAAAAAGCGTCACGGACAGAATGACAGAACGACAGACAGACAAACTTTTTTTGGAGAGTCGCAACGGATTCTCGATTGCTTGAAACGGATAGAAATCGCAAAATTTTTTAATTTCAAGAAATGTACAGACAAAAGTTTAATTTTATTTATATAGATAGTAGAAAATAACCCTTTGTACTCTTCATTTTCAAGTGTAATACTTTTTTTTTAATTATGGGATAGCTCTTTAATTTGAGATGTGAAATTTTTGTCCAGTCTGAAGAGATTAAATAATAAATTCTTTAGTACTTTTATTCTAATGTAGTCTCCGTTTTCCATCCCGAATTCTCCATATCTATATAAATAAAATTAGACTTTTGTCTGTACATTTCTTGGAATTCAAAAATTTTGCGATTTCTATCCGTTTCAAGCACCCGGGAATCCGATGCGACCCTCAAAAAAAAGTTTGTCTGTCTGTCATTCTGTCATTCTGTCCGTGACGCTTTTTTTGTTTAAGCATCCCGTAAAAACGGCTGAAGCGAATGATATGAAATTGGGTGTCATGATAGGTGGTCACTCAACTTAAAACATAGGCGTCGAATTTTTAAAAAATCTTGATTGTATTTTGAGATTTTGCGAAAATCCTTTCAAACTGCGTAAATTTGTGTTCAAGCATCACGTAAAAACGACTGAAGCGAATGATATGAAATTGGGTGTCATGATAGGTGGTCACTCAACTTAAAACATAGGCGTCGAATTTTTAAAAAATCTTGATTGTATTTTGAGATTTTGCGAAAATCCTTTCAAACTGCGTAAATTTGTGTTCAAGCATCACGTAAAAACGACTGAAGCGAATGATATGAAATTAGGTGTCATGATACGTGGTCACTCAACTTAAAACATAGGCGTCGAATTAAAAAAAAATCTTGATTAGATTTTGAGATTTGCGAAAATTGTTTTACACTGCGTATTGTGTTCGCACATTACGTAATAACTGCAAAGGTGAAAAAATGGTATTTGGTGAAATGATAGGTGGTCACCTTAAACTATAAGCATCTAAAAAAAACCGATCAGATTTTGGGATTTTGCGAAAATCGTTTCAAACTGAGTGAATTTTTGTTCACACATTACGTAATAACGACTAAAGCGAATGATATGAAATTTGGTCACATGATAGGTTATTGTTCAACATAAAGTATAGGTGTCCATTTTTTTTTAACTTTTTATTAGATTTTGAGATTTTGTGAAAATTCTCCCAAAATGGGGTTATATTTTTTCAAGCATCGCGTAATAACGACTAATACGAAATTTGGTGATATGATAGGTAGTTGCTAATCTTAATTTATAGGTGTTGAATTTTTAAAATATTTTGATTACATTTTGAGATTTTGTGAAAATCGTTTAAAAATGCTAAAATGTTTGTTCCAGCATCACGAAATAAAGACAGCAGGGAATGAAACAAAATTGGGTGACATGATAGGTTGTCACTCAACTTAAATTCTAGGCTTCCAATTTTTCAAATATGTTGATTAGATTTTGAGATTTTGCGAAAATTATTTGAATATGTGTAAATATTCGTTCGCGCATCCCATAATTACGACTAAAGCGAATGAAATGATATTACTTAGTGACTCTCTAACCTGTAATATTTTAACAATACATAAAAATTATAACTTCGCTTTCTTTACTTTGGCAACATACTACATCCATTCTGTGTACTCCAACAATGCTGACGAAAGTTCTTGCTTTTAGAACCCGTCAACGACCCCGTTTACTAACCCGTCAACGACGGGTACTTCAGCTAGTCTATATAAATAAAATTAGACTTTTGTCTGTACATTTCTTGGAATTCAAAAATTTTAAAATTTCTATCCGTTTCAAGCACCCGGGATTCCGATGGGACCCTCAAAAAAAAGTTTGTCTGTCTGTCATTCTGTCATTCTGCCCGTGACGCTTTTTTTGTTTAAGCATCACGTAAAAATGACTGAAGCGAATGATATGAAATTTTGTGTCATGATAGGTGGTCACTCAACTTAAAACATAGGCGTCGAATTTTTAAAAAATCTTGATTAGATTTTCCGATTTTGCGAAAATTGTTTCAAACTGCGTAAATTTGTGTTCAAGCATCACGCAAAAACGACTGTAGCGAATGATATGAAATTGGGTGTCATGATAGGTGGTCACTCAACTTAAAACATAGGTGTGGAATTTTTAAAAAATCCTCATTGGATTTTCCGATTTTGCGAAAATCGTTTCAAACTGCGTAAATTTGTGCTCAAGCATCACGCAAAAACGACTGAAGCGAATGATATGAAATTGGGTGTCATGATAGGTGGTCACTCAACTTAAACTATAAGCATCTAATTAAAAAAAATCGATCAGATTTCGAGATTTTGTGAAAATCGTTTAAAACTGAGTGAATCTTTGTTCCCGCATTACGTAATAACGACTAAAGCGAATGATATGAAATTTGGTCACACGATAGATGGTTGCTCAACATAAACTATAGGAGTCCAACATTTTTATTAGATTTTGAGATTTTGTGAAAATTCTCTCAAAATGCGTTTATATTTCTTCAAACATCACGTTAGTTACATCAAATTTAGTTAATTATTTTTTCAAGCACCGCGTAATAACGACTAATACGAAATTTGGTGATATGATAGGTAGTTGCTAATCTTAATTTATAGGCGTTGAATTTTTAAAATATTTTGATTACATTTTGAGATTTTGCGAAATTCGTTTTAAAATGCTGAAAATTTGTTCCAGCATCACGAAATAAAGATTACAGGGAATGAAACGAATTTGGTTGACAGGATAGTTTGTCACTCAACTTAAATTCTAGGCTTCTGTTTTTTGAAAAATGCTGATTGAATTTTTAGATTTTGAGAAAATTATTTCAATATGCGTAAATATTCGTTCGCGCATCACATAATTACGACTAATGCGAATGAAATGATCACTTAGTTACTCTCTAACCTGTAATATTTTAACAATACATAAAAATTATAACTTCGCTTTCTTTACTTTGGCAACATACTCCATCCATTCTGTGTACTCCTACAATGCTGACGAAAGATCTTGCTTTTTTGGAAATTTGCATTCACTAACCCGTCGAGGACGGGTACTTCAGCTAGTTTTAAAATATTTTTAGTACGAATGTGAATATTTTATATTTTGCCCTCCATAACTTTTACTCATTTCCAATTCTCATAGTAGGTTTTGACACTATTTTCTTTTGCTACTTTATACATTTATGTTCGCTCTCATTTTTAAAAAATTTTACAAGCCTGGTTGGACTTATGTAATGGGCTAAAGTCCGCATTTGGATCCATTTGGTTTTTCAATTTTTCTCGTGACGTAAGCTAACCCTTCCGCATGATCACCTGTTGAAGTACCCGCCCTTCGCGCTCATTACAAAAGTGGCAATGTTGATTTTTTTTAATGAAGTACGAGATCGAACATACAAGAAAATTCGTATTCACGTTAACCCTTTGAGGCTCAACCCTTTCCCAATGCTGAAAAAAGGGCAGCCGTTGCCATCGCTCGACTTAACCATCAGCAAGAGGGCGGACGATCGAAACGTTCATCGCGTGCCACAGATCGAGAGACCCTTTTTGGACGACAGCTGGCTGTGCATCTGCGTCAAAATAGGGTCTCTAGATCGGTGGCACGCGATGAGCGTTTCGATCGTCCGCCCTCTTGCGGGTCGTTCAGTCGAGCGAAGGCAACGACTGCCCTTTTTTCATCATGGGGCCATCTATCCAGCTGTTCTCGCATACTTCCCTTTTTCAGCAGATGTCAGTGTTGTTAAAATAAATCGTGACCATTTTTTGACGGGAAATGACGTGCTAAAATGATTCTCGTGGAGCTAGGTCACCCGCAAATATTTTTATAGAAATCAAATCTATTTTTTGTGACTGGCAACAGTCAAAACGTCCGAGTTGGGTGTTCCCAGAGCGGGAACACTGGACCATCGTATCCAATACTCCATTTGGACTCTATTCCGTATCCGGTGTTTTGTTTACATATCAATGTTTGTGTTTACGTTTCATTGGTGAACAGTCAGGCGCCAGGGTGGGCGATGCACCGCCAGAGTGAAGTTACGTGCCGGTGGTATTTTTGACTGGCAACCATTAAAAAAACGTGGACATCGTCCGTTTGGGAATTTAAAATTGTTTAATCTTATGAATGGAAGGGAATGAAATGTGTTATGTTATTGTATGAAAAGAAAGTGTGGGTGTGTTTGTTAGAAATAGGGTGTGAATATAAAGCTAAATATAAGGAATGATGTTGGTTTTGCGTTATCGGCCGGTGTGTGTGTTTGTTAGAAATGCAGTGTCAATATAAAAGTAAATAAAAGAAAGCGTACTGGTGTTACGTTATAAGCCGGTGGGTGTTAGGGACATTTCTGAGCGGTTCATTAAAATAAAATAAAGGTAAGTGGTTTTTTTTTAACGAATCTTACGATATTTAAGGTTTTTAATGTGAATTTTAAATGGATATTGGATATTTTTATGTTGCCGTAAGTGCTATTTATGTGCTAACCATACTGACTTTATATGAGGTGTACAACTAGGTTGTTTGAGCCACCGATGTTTACTTGAGTTGAAAACGGGCCAGTGTTTGCTCGGTTTACATTAGCTGTACAACTAGGTAGCTTAATCCACTGTAGTTTTTTTAGTTAAAGAACGGTCGACTGTTTGATCATTTTAAATTGCCTGTTACTGAATTGGCTGTCGTTTTTTAGCTTAAATATGGACGGTGTATTTTGTTTTAATGTTTTTGTTAGTGGAATGTATGTGCAATTTTAATGTGTTAAAATGCAGGGCGGCCATATTGTAACTGCAAGTGTTCAAGGAGTGCTGGAGAGAAAACTACCAGGAATATTCCAGTGAAACTGGGTATCTACATCTTTCGGAGCATGCGCAAGTCAAATATGCAATTTTTAAAAAATCATGTTTATTAAATATATCATGTTATCATATAATTTCACCCGATAGAGGGCGCTCTATCGCGTTTCAATGCTTATGGACGTCATTTATGCAAATTTTAAGCCCATCGAACAGTGTCAAAACAAGACCCCCATTGTATAATGGTCCATCATGACTCTGAATAAGAAGGAACGTGCATTGCGAGTGAAGATATTCTATCAGAAGGGTAGCCATGATTCGGCTACTCTGAAAGAATACCGGCGTATGAACCGATTAAGAAGAGGTAAATGAGAATAAATAAGGGTTTCATTGTTTTCCAAAGCGTCTTTATGAATAGTTTAATGTGTGATCTTAATGTACGTTCATTTTTGATGACATGTTACGGTAAAAATTCAATGACTGAAGCGAATTGTATGGAATTTTGATAAACTGTAAAGGATGTTTTATTGTGTTTATGGGCCTCTTAGAATGTCACTGTGCTCTGTCTATCGGCTTTGAAAGTTGTATAGGCCACCGAGGAGCTTTGAAATACGGTACAGCGCCCTCTATCGGGTGGAAATGACGATTTTGTTTCCTTGCATGTTCGACTTGCGCATGTTCTGAAACGTGTCGATACCCAATTTCACTGAAATATTCTCGGCAGTTTTCTCTCCAGCACCCCTTGAACACTTGCAGTTTCATTATGGACACCCTGTACTTTGACTTTGCTGGTCGTGCAAAATGATTGGCGACAGTCGCTGAAGCTTGGCAACCGCCAAGCTCCAGCGACTGTCGCCGTGTTTTTACATGGGGTGCGCACCGGCTGGTATGATTTTATGCTTCATTTTTCGATACGATGACCCTCTTAGGGCAAAATGAAGACGATTCTTTCATTCAGATAGCCACAGACGGCAACTACAGAAGAGTGGGCACTGAAAAAGTCTTGTTCCAATCTGATCGACCGACTTTTTTTGTCCCCAATGTTCTGTGGTTGCTGTCTGCGGATTTCAGCTGATGAAGGACGAACATTTTTCGCCCGAAACGTGCGCTCTGATGGATGAGTAACTTTTATGAATGTTATTTTACGAAGTTTTAATTATTCAATCTTTTAAACACCCGTTTCTTCGGTGTGTTTTCTATTTTTCCCAGATGTCTTGAAGCTGCAAGATAATGCCTCCATTAGTAACGGGCATGAATGAATGAAACGGTTCGAATGAATCGATTATTAAATCCATTCGAGACAATCTTTTTTGAAAAATCTATTCGAATGCTCAACATATTGGATGCGACTAGTGAAATGATGAATCGCGAATACAATTCGAATAGTACAAGGCATTCGAACATTCGAATAGTGAAACTATTAATCGCGAATACCATTCGAATAGTTAAACGATTAATCGCGAATAAGATAATACGATTCGAATAGTACACGGCATTCGAACATTCGAATAGTGAAGCGATTAATCGCGAATACCATTCGAATAGTTAAACGATTAATCGCGAATAAGATAATACGATTCGAATAGTACACGGCATTCGAACATTCGAATAGTGAAACGAATAATCGCAAATACCATTCGAATAGTTAAACGATTAATCGCGAATAAAATTCGAATAGTATTCGAACAGTAAAACGATTCATCACGATTCATTGCGAATACTATTCGAATAGTGAAACGATTCATCGCGAATGCGATTCGAATAGTGAAATCGCGATTCATCGCGAATATTATTCGAGTCGTGAAAATCGCGAATATTCACTGTTCGATTCATTAATGATTGATACTATTCGAAATCGATTTTGAAAATCATCCGAATGGCGCATCTGTAGCCCGGATACACCATCGAATCTTGAATGCTCGTTTAAAGAACTTCCGTCTTTTATATGCAAGCAGAAGACAATGATGCCGCAGACCGTTATTCTATAATATACAAAATCCAAGTATTCCCAGTCTCAATATTGACCAGACGCTCGATGCACACGGCAAAGAGCGATTTTGATTCAATAAAGCGACGGGGGGACGGGGGTTGTGAAGAGTTGGGGGGTTCAGCAAGCGCAGGAGCGATACCTGCAGTGGCGTCGGGCCTCTACTGAGATTATAAGCTTTTGTTTGCCAAAGAGGGATAATTGAATTTAAACATCTAACTTCGTGTTCAACTACCGGCGTAATATTAATTTAGGATTACAGAGAGATCAGGGAGGGAGATATGGGTTCCGAAGGAGGAAATAAGGGGGAGAGGCACTTCTTTTTTCAATTTCCTTGTAGATCCAATTTAAAGATTAGGGATAATTCATATTGGCCGAGCTGGAAAGTATTCGTTGGCGACGTCCTTTTTGACAGAACCGGGTATCCGGTTGTCAATCAGGCTTATTCGCTTACCTCCAGAGACATTTTGATCTCGTACCTCATAAAAAGGTGTGCGCATATATATTAGGGTGGAGCGAAAAAAATCTTTATTTCAAAATTCACACTGCCTGAGTTATGAACCCTTTGAGGCGCAACCCTTTCCCAATGCTGAAAAAAGAGCAGCCGTTGCCATCTCCCGACTTTAACTACCAGCAAGAGGGCGGACGATCGAAACGTTCATCGCGTGCCACAGATCGAGAGACCCTGTTTTGACGACAGCCAGCTGCGTCAAAGCCAGCGTCAAGCCAGTTGCGCACAGCCAGCTGCGTCCAAAAAGGGTCTCTCGATCTGTGGCACGCGATGAACGTTTCGATCGTCCGCCCTCTTGCTGGTAGTTAAAGTCGGGAGATGGCAACCGTTGCCCTTTTTTCCAGCATGGGGCCCTCTATCCAGCTGTTCTCGCGTTCTTCCATTTTTCAGCAGACGTCAGTGCTGTTAAAAATAACCGTGACCCTTTTTTTACGGGAAAGGACGTGCTCAAAAGTAAAGGATTCTCGTGGAGCTCTGTCAACCGCAACTATTTTTTTATAGAAATCAAATCTATTCTTCGTGACTGGCAACAGTCAAAACGTCAAAAGTTTACGCGCGGTGTCCTCACGGCGAGGACACCGCGCGTAAAGGGTAAAATGGTGCGAAACTGACAAGAACACATTGTTTCCAAATTTCCGCTCGAAATAGTGTCGTCTTCAAGTTCGACAACTCAAGCGAATCTATTTCAAGCTTATTTTTATTAAAATAGTAATGTTTCATTCATGAATTGAATAATGAGTGATGTTTTCATTATTGAATTGCTTTATTAATACGTTATGATCGCATGTCAGTGCTGGAAATCGTCGATTCAGAAGCCAACGTCGACTTAGGATCTGAATCAGAAATGGAATATTCCTCAAAAAATGAAGACGATTTCGTCAGTCAGGAATCCGACTGTCGGAAAACAGCAGATGTATCGGAGTATTCATTATTCAATGAATGAATGAAACGTCATTATTTCAGTAGAAATTCATAAAAGACTCGAAAAGACACTGGGAATAGATTCGCTTGAGGTGAGGAACCCGAAGTTGGCACTATTTTGAGCTGAAATTGGGAGACCATTTGCTATTATCCGTTTCGCACCCTTTAATGACTCTCAGGCAATGTGAATGTCGAGAAAAAGCGTTTTTCGCTCCACCCTAATATATATGTATGTGGATGAGTGTGTCAGAGGTTTTTTGCATACAGAGGTGTTATTTATTGCACGTCTTTCCTTGATTGAACATAAAATGCAATGCCCCTCAATTTAAAACTTTGTTGTAAAAAAGAAAGAGAAAACGTTTTGTAGCGTAATTAAAAATGTTATCTTTAAAGATAGGATTTTTTTTTTTTAAATATACACTGTTAGAAAAATAGTTCAACGTTTCACCGAAATTCCGGTGCGAATTTAGCTGCAACCGATATTTTGAAAAATGTGGTGCTAGGATTCACCATTTTAGTGGTGCTTCCTCAAGCACCATTTTTGCGGTGAAACCTTGAACCAGGATCTAGGATTTTTCTCTAACCGACTGTATGGTTAAAGCTTGAACCAATATACAGGATTTTTCTCTAACCAATTATATGGTTAGAGCTTGAACCAATATATAGAATTTTTCTCTAACCTACTATATGGTTAAAGCTCGAACCAAGATTAGGGTTTTATATCTAACCAAATGTACGGTAAGTGATTGAACAACATCGAGGTTTTTTCTCTAACCAAATGTATGGTATAAGATTAAACCAAGATAAGAAAACTCTCTTTAATGTTTTATTTATACACCGAGGGCGGAGAGGGCGACCCCCCCCCCCGCCGTGAAAAAAGAAATTAATGTAAAAGATCCTATTTTACTTCCGTAAAATGGATATATATGTCAATTTTCTAACTGCCCCCCTGACAAACTTGCATTAATCTGCCCTTAGGCGGATTAAAGGGGTAGGGGGCAACCGCCCCCCCGAGAAAAAAATGTAAAATATCCTATTTTACTTCCATAAAATGGATATATATGTCAATTTTCTAACTGCCCCCACCGACAAACTTGCATTAATCCGCCCAAGGGGGGGGCAGAGGGGGCGACCGCCCCCTCTCCGAGAAAAAAAAATTAATGTAAAAGATCCTATTTTACTTCCATAAAATGGATATATATGTCAATTTTCTAACTGCCCCCCCCCGACAAACTTGCATTAATCCGCCCAAGGGGGGGCAGAGGGGGCGACCGCCCCCCTCCCCGAGAAAAAAGAAATTAATGTAAAAGATCCTATTTTACTTCCATAAAATGGATGTATATGTCAATCTTCTAAGTAACAATCCCCCCCCCCCAGACAAACTTGCAATAATCCACCACTCTTATACACTGGAAAAGATTTCAGACCCAAATTACGGTACATGTACTGGCAGCTTTGGGATGAGTACATATACCGTAAATTTCACAAATGGCATTAAGTACCATAAAATATTTTACAGTATATATATATATATATATATATGCCGTTAAAAAAGTGCATATACCATAAATTTCCTATATGGTATATGTACCGTAAAAAAATTACACTACCTGTACATATACCGTATATGAAATTTCCGGTAAAAGCACCATATTTAATTTTTAAAATGGTATGTAAGCTGTAAACGAAATTTATAGTACATATACCGTAAATTATTTTTAATCAGTACATAGGCTGTAAAAATAATTTATGGTATTTGTGCTGTAATTAACTTTTAATCAGTACATATGCTGTAAAATGTAAAGAAAATTGTATCATTGATACATATTGCTACATGCAGTAGCGATTCAGGGGAGGAGTTAGGGGGTCTCAGCCCCCCAAAAATGAGATTGCTAAAGGGTAACATTCTGCTTCAGTATGCACTTTGAATATGTAAAGTGATCTTTTTTAATCACTTAGCCCCCCCCTGCCCCCCTAAAAAAAGTTTTTACATTGGTATAGACTAAAATTTTGCTTTATTGTACATTTTGCTTGGGTGAAATAAGCTTCTTTCAACATTTAGCCCCTCCAAAACAGAATTTCTGGATCCGCCACTGGTTACATGGTAGCAAAAAGAAAAATAAATAAATAGCTCTTACATTAAATTCTGCTTACACACACCTAATTTTATGCTGATCTAGTCCAAAAAATAAAAAATTGTATATTACGATTCTGTTTCCTGCATGTAACTTAAGTTAGACAAGGTGGAGTTAGTACCACATGAAAAAAAGATGTGAATAAACAATTATTCACAAAGTAGAAGTTTCTTTTTCACATACATTAAGCACTATCTCTAAACCAAAATAATTGCGTAAAGCCTTTCAGGGTAACTTATACAAAATTTGCTAAACAATCCTGCTCAATTTGATATTTTATGCTGAAACTTACAATTTAACCTTGTGAATATATTTTACCTTACCTTTTCATTGTTGTTGAAGGATTGTTTTTAAAACTTAGGAAAAATCCATCATCACCATTACCCCCTAGCTCCAAACTTTTCAAACAGGTCATGCCCGCCGACCTAACCATTCGGAGTTTTCACGTGGTTTTCTGCAGAACTTTGTGTAAATACGGGTTAGGACCCCTTAGAAAGTTCACCACAGAAGGCAATCCCACCCCCGGCCTAGATCCCCTAGTGTAGATAATTGGCCGTAACCAACATTTCCATTTTCAAACTTTTCACGCTTAAACTGGGTGCTCCCATATGAAATGGCTAGTAGTTTGGGCCTTAGTAGTGAAAGGACTTGATCAGTAAGTACCCTCCAATTACACTATCAATAGTTTTTTCAATAAAAAGAATAATGAGAGATTTTAATGATACTCAGAGTAAAACATAATTAAAATTAAAAACCTTTATTAGCATTCTTTATTACATACAAAATAAATCTGCATTTCATGAAATAAATAAATAAATATATTTTTCCTCCCTTTTGCTATCATCTTCCATCTAATACCTATTGGTGATTCGCAGGAAGAAAGTTGATAACCAGAAACTGGGGAGGAAAAGAAAAAAAAACCATTTAATTTACAATATTCAGAATTCATAAAACATTATTAGCATCTCAGAAATAAGATAAACAAAAATAAAAAGTTGAGTAAATTCAGACTGCAGTACAATCTTAAAATGTTTGAGTCAAATGCATCTAATTTAAGTCAAATTGCAAAAACTCCAATTAGCAAGCAGACAAACTTAGTGCCCCACCCCCTCTTTACAAACAAACTAGAAATTTTAGAACATTAATCAAACTACATGAGATAATCTATTAATACCAAGCGTGCAATAAGTAGTTCATAAAACTACAGAAATAAAATCTGTAATTTCTTTAAAAAAAAATAATTTCTAATAAATTAAGCCTATTTAAAGAAATTAATTTTTTTACATCCAAAAAATTATTTTAAAATTAAATGTTCTGTTAATTTGATCTATTTGATAGTAATGACAATGATTTGATAGTAATGACGTACATTGATCCATGCTGTGTTTGTTGAAGAAAGTTTGGAAAACAAATTTCTGATTAACTCATGAGGAGCCTTCGAATATGTAATACAATTCACAGGTCAAAAATATGGTAAAGAAATCACATTTGAATTCTCACGGGCAGAAAAATTATTTCTCCTGCTTATGTAAAAAGTGCTTCAAATATAATACAATAAGTTTAAAATGCTGCAATGCTTTAAAATAATCTACTTACATAATACGCTAACGTATGCGGTACCAAAATCGACGATATTTGTATGCTGGGAACGGTAACAACTAGATTGAAATATTAGCATAATAGCAGTAACACACACGCAAAAATGCAAATTAACAGTTCAATGATGTCAAGTGAAGCAAGCATATTTGTTACTGGTTATGTATGTCACATAGTAGCTAGATTAAAAAATAACAATGCATGCACAAAAAAGGAAAATCTTTTAGCTCTTTTCACAGTGTGTTTATCACACATCTATTTATATAATATGCTAATGTAGAGGTGGTACCAAAATCGACGATACTTCCATGCCTTGAACTCAAGATCTCAAATCAGTCTTCAGTACACATATGAACAAAGCAAATCTCCCTTCTGAAAGAATAGATGAAGTTTTAATTAAGTTAATAATAGCATAACAAATAAAATCTTTTTGCATTTAATGATAATTTCATAGGAGAGAAGAGAAAATGCATGCAGTCAAATGTGAAAAACTATTCTGCAAAGTACCCTAGGCAAAGAAGTCCAAACGAGACTAAAAATACTGAAACTTTGGATTATTATTTTTATTTACTTGCAAACATTCATCAGAGATAATTTTTACTAATATAAAAATATTATTTTTTATTTTACTAAATAATGAAATGCCCATAAAGGGAATTGACTTTAAATTAAATGTCACCACTACTTTAAGACAGAGCACATTTAAATTACATTTCTTCGCGGAACTTTTTTACAGGATTACATTTAAAATTATATTAAAAAGAAAAACAACAACAAAAAATTAGAAAAAAAAAAAAAAAAAACAACGAAGTAAATTAATATCTCTTTTTTCTGTATTAAAACAAACCAAACAGAATATACAAACTGTCATACAAAGTCCTCTCTTCTAAACATACATATATGAAACGGATTTCTGTAATTTTAATTGTAAAAACCAAAAAAATAAATTAAAAATAAAATAAAATATTACTTTTAAATTCATTCTCATGGTATTTGTACAGCAGGAACAAAATTAATTTTCAATAATTAATAATTATCATCCTTGTTAAACATTTTAAAATGATTTAACAAAGAAATTCAGAGAGAATGCAACGATATATCAAAATTTAAGAGTCTACATATTTTAGATATTCATCAAACATGTCTAATACTGAACAATTTCATTTTATATTAACTAAGAATACTCCTATCATCTTATCAATAATATTAAAAATGAAAACAAAATGACATGTTGAAAATGTGCTTATTATATCCAATTATCTGCGCAAGGGATCTAGGCTCTAGGCTGAGGGGGGAGGGATTGCATTCCGTGGGGGCGACTTGGCAATAGCGACTGTACATATAAAAAACTCTTGCACTTTAAATCACACTTCTTTTTGGAAAATCGTATCAGATTACCTTAACAATTACCAAAAAAAGTTTAAAACTACACACACAAGCAAATTGGAAAGTTAGAGACGCTCCTGGCTAAATGGACCACATAGTATTCATTTTATAAACTAAAAACCATAAATGAATTATGTTATTTGAAATTTATTATTGATGATATTTGTGCAACAATATATGACAATTAATTTTTATTCAGTATGAAAAAAAGTTGTATATAAATATAATCCTGTTTTACATTTAAAAAGGGAATAACATAGAAACAGATATGGAATGCCAAAGTTATCAACTCTAAAATTATTATAGATATTTACAGACAATTTTAAAAAATACTCAACATTTTCACTGTAACATTGAAATAAGATTACCTCAAAATTTTTCATTTTTATATTAAAACGCGAAAAATAATGCATCCAAATTGAAAACAGTGCTATGTAAGCAATATCTTATCGGCGTAGCGAACCTCTGCTGTCAGTGCAGCCTTTAAAAAAGAATGACAAGCACTGTGTGACAGAGGAGAGACGGCTGGACCATATAGGAAAAACTAGGCGACTGCCTAGGGCGCTGCCTTCGAGAGGGGCGACAACTAGCCAGGCAGCGGAATTGTGTTTTTTTTTTTTTTTACTCCTGCTGTCCGCAGTGGTCACTCTTTTTTTTATTCTAAGGAGTAGCGGACTGGTTACAATGAATAATGCAACGTATAGGATTCTCCCTCCCGGTCCCACATGGGTCGAGACTGGAGCCTACAATGTCCCAAACTCCAAAAATCACAAACTTATCACTCTGACTTTTTTTATTTATAGAGGTCATAAACACGATACTGTGAAACTGTTTCGATGTTTTCGATCTCCGATGGGAATCGAGAGATAGACTCACTATTTTTTGTGGAAAGAAAAATTTTTTTAGTTACGATATTTCTTTTTTGTACTCTCTCTACGTGTAAGGGGGGGGGGGGGTGAAAGAAGAAAGAGAGAGAACCAATGTGGAGAAGCATTGAGACGAATGTGAGCTTTTGCTCCGATCAATACTGCATTCTAATTATGGGAAATGTAAAATACTGTGTAAAATTGTGTAAATAAAGCAGCCCGTACATAGTGTACTTAGGGCACATTTTTGCTACCACCTTCACAAATTCCTACTCATGGGCGCCATAGGAATTTTTCTAGGGGGGGCAAACTCCAAAACAACTTTTTCTAGAGGGGGCAAATTTCAAACTTTTAACAAATTTAGTGTCTGGTTTTGCTATTTTTTAACATCTTGAGACATTAATCTAAAACTCTAGGGGGGGGGAGCAAGTGCCCTAACCTTGCCCCCCTTATGGGCGCCCATGTTCCTACTACTATGATACATTAAACACTGTTTATTTAAAGAATTATTTGATGAGAATGAGAAATTCTGCTTGCAAAGTGCCACGGAAATTGCATTTCCTTTTGGCCATACTCAGAAGACAGGTATGCATATAAACGTGCAGAGAAAAGAGTAGCATATTTAAGTGAAATTTATCACTTTGCGATCCTCAGAGAAACACAAGTAAAAAATTACATGCGGTTTGAATGAACTGAAGTGCAATAATAGTAGTTGGCGAGACAAGGGATAATTTTTTTTTTCTTCTACGAACAGTAAGTTATGTGACTGAAAATTTCGGGGGGGGTTTGAACCCCCAAAACCCCCCCTTGGCTCGGCCTTGGTTTTAGATAAGTGTATTGTAGTTTTGGGGTTTATTTTTCCTTATATAACTACATATGTTTATGTTATGTTTGGGAGAGAAAGCAAAGTCCGCCAGGTTAGACGCGACAAAAAAAAGGTCGCCAACTCAAACTGCCCTGCTTACGGTATTATTCCCCCCCCCCAAAAAAAAGTAAATAGTAAAAAGAAACAAATTTATACAATGCATGAATAAACTTATCAGGCCTAAAAATATGAACACTATGTATACATATCATAAACAAATGGCTGAGTAAGTATGCCTGTTACTAATTTTTATGTAAGATAAATAAGAATGAAAAATTTGGGCAATGTTTTCATAATTAGAAAACTAATAATAACAATAAATAGATGGTACTGCATTGCATTATAGATGTGTTTTCTTCTTTTTTTCGTTTTGATTTGCACTAGTTTTCTTAGATCATTGAGCTATTACTTTTTCCGGTAAAATATACAAGCCGGTGCGCACCCGATGTAAACACGGCGACAGTCACTGGAGCTTTTGGTGGCTGTCGCCAACCATTTTGCACGATCAGCAAAGTATTTTAACACATTTTTTTAAAAATTTACATATATTCCACTAACAAAAACATTAAAACAAAATACACCATGCATATTTAACCTAAAAAAACGTCAGCAAATTCAGTAACAGGCAATTTAAAATGAGCAAACAGTGGACTGTTTTTAACTAAAAAAACTACAGTGGATTAAGCAACCTAGTTGTACAACTAATGTAAACTGGGCAAATGCTGGCCCATTTTCAACTCAAAAAACATCAGTGGATTAAACAACCTAGCTGTACACCTCATATAAAGTCAGTATGATTAGAATAGCACATAAATGACACTTATGACAACATAAAAACATCAAATATCAATGTAAAATTCACATTAAAAAACCTTAAACATCGCAAAGATTCGTTAAAACAAAGCACTTACCTTTATTTTTTTTTTAATTAACCGCTCAGAAATGTCCCTAACACACACCAGCTTATAACATAAAACCAGCATCCTTTCTTTTATTTACTTTTATATTGACACTGCATTTCTAACACACAACATTTGGACTACTAGGTGTGCCACCGAATATATTGAAGATTTGAAATTGCAGTTTCAATTTTTCTAGAAGAATGTTAATGTTAAAGTTTATACTGAAATCTCAAGAGACGAAGCCAAAGGGGTTGTGTTTGGTCCTCCCAACAAAATATTAAATGTAAAACCTGTCTTTAAATGGGTGCTAAGCTGAAAGCTTCTTTAGGTCAAACCTGTTTTTATTAAGTCATGTTTATGAGTTACTACCAGGGGTTTAGTGGGGACCAGAATGACGTTCCGGTACTTTTTTGTGAGCCAGAACGATGTTCTGGAACCCAGATAAAATTCTGTTATATGATCCATGATTTCGGCGAGATTTCCCCTTAAAAATGATTTTTATTTACAGTCAACTCTGAAATCTAAAATAACTTTTAATGTAAACAGTGAAATTTACAGTTAACACTAACAGTGTACATAGATTGTGTAACAGTTATTATGTATGATTGATGTGTTAAATGCAATTTCCGTTGCTTTAATTATTCCTGTGGACAGGAAAATACTCCTTCTAAAAAGGTTAAGGAGTACTTCTACTCTTCTGCAAAAACCTTAGATTGATCACTGGTTAACATGAGCTCTGTAATATTGTGATTATAACTCAACTTTGCTTTTTTCGCCCCTTGTGCAGTAAAAATGTACTTCGTTTTGCCTATTACAGGTATTTCAAGCAACAATGATCAATAAAAATTTGAAAATATAGTACAGCTTTACAGTAGGGGATCCAGGGGAGGGGCTAGGGGGGCTTCAGCCCCCCCCAAAAAGATTGCTAAAGGGTAACATTCTGCTTTATTATACACTTTAAGTAGATAAAATGATCTTTTTTTTTATAACTTAGCCCCTCCCAAAAATGTTTTACATTACTTTATACTAAAATTTTGCTTCATCGTACATTTTGTTTGGTGTGAAATAAGCTTTTTTCAAAGTTTAGCCCCTCCCAAAAAATAATTTCTGGATCCGCTACTGCAGCTTTAGTATCCTTTTGGTGCACTTTTTGTTTTGGCGACTTTTTCTTGCCGTGAAAAAGGAAGCCTTTATGGTAATCCTGCCCTTTGAGGATCTGAAGTTAAGACACGGTAATCCTAAAGCCGGCTTTTTATTTCTGAAAATAGCTACCCTGCTAATGATGACGATGTGTTTTATGATTTTATTTTAATGGCTTTATTTTAAATTGAATTTTATTGTTTAATTATTTTTTTAAATTTAAAATGGATGTTTAGGTTCACACTGACTGTTTATTTACAGTTTAGTATGAATTAACATTCTTTTGATAGTATTTTTTTTTAGGTTAAATATTTTTTGTTTTCCTTTTTTTATTTGTAAAGGGTAGAAGCAACAAAATAATTATGTTAAATTAATATTTTACACCGTGAAATAATATTAGATATTTTGCTTTTATAATTAATATAAACAAATAATACTTAATTAGTTAGATTTTAAACAAAATATTAAATTTCATATGGTATAAAACCATGAACAAATTAAAATATTGGAAAATTTAATATCCAAATGTTTTATTTAATATATTATTAAAATCTTTTTAAATATTTGTGGAAAAGATAATTTTTGTTTACGCACACATTTTATTTTTAAAAAATAGCAGTTAATTCATTTTTGCATATTTATGAAAACTTAAAATGAGTTTGTTTTTTTTTCCTGGTTACCGTTTCATATTTGACCCAGCAAGATGTGCACCTGGTCTTTCAGGCCAGGGAGATTAAAAAATTACTGTAAAAAATAAACCATTCTGGTGAATATTTTTTAGATTTTCGTGTAGCTGTATAAGCCTTTATTTTTCAACGAAGATTACCTTGCAGACTATTTTTGTATTTTAAATCTGCATTGCAGACTGATGTAGATAATTCTGCTACTAAGATTATATTTAAAAAAAGCAATAAACATACACAATAATTAAAAGCATATCTAATGCTGGATATCCATATATGCCAGTCAAAAGACCTTCGGATATATCCGATATTCGGCAAATCATTATCCGGAATCATCCCTAGCGTAAAACATAAAAGCAATATTTAATCACGCCATAAAATTACTCTTTTGTCTGACAACGCTTCAGCTGATTGACAATTTATGACTTGGCCTTGAATATCTCAAAACTTGCCCTTTTTGTTTTCCTTGATTTTTTATATTTTAATCACCTATTACTGCTTTATAAGATTGCAAAAATTTTAAACTGGCAAGGCTTTTTTAAGTTATGAATTTTTAAAGAAATAAACATTCGGATCTATGTGCAATGCAGTACTATCTATTTATTGTTATTATTAGTTCTAATTATGAAAACATTGCCCAAATTTTCATGCACTGTATAAATTAGTTTTGTTTCCTATTTACTTTTTTTTGCATACCGAATGTCATTGATTTAGTGTCTTTAGCTGAAAATGTATAAGTTCTTTCTGTAACAGGGCTTACGTGAATTTTTTTTAATATGTTGCTTCTAGGTACAGTCAGGGCAGACTGCCCTCCTCCATGGGAGTAAATGGGCATGCAAAATTGGGGAAAAGGAAGGGTGGTGTTTCCTATTATAGAAATTACTGTTTTCAAACAAGTGATATCTAAATTTTCTTGAATTTTAGGGAGGCAGTTGTCCCTCTTGCCCTTATTAAGTCTATATCCCTCCCTCCTTATTACAGGCATGAAAGCACAAAACGGCTAAAAAGACTGAACTTTGCTGAGAATCATACAGAACAAATAAATTATTATGCATTTCACACATTATCTGTTATTCTTTTATATGTGTTCATTATTAAATTAACTAATATTCATTATAAAACTGTATTCAGGATAACTAAATTCATTAACCTAATTTAAATACTACATCTCAAATGCATCAATGATGTTGTCAAAGACTGAAAACTTTCATGCTTGTTATATTAGTCTGCCACTAATATTTGTGATAATACAAACTTAAGTATACAATCTTATATATAAAGTAAACAAAATAGTCAAATAACAATACAAACAGACAAAAGTAAACAAAATAATCAAATACAATACAAACAGACAAAAAATAATCAAATACAATACAAACAGTTTCCAAGGGGTAGTACGGTATAAGTAAACAACACCGTCGATTATTAGGGTTAACGTACCCGCAATTACGAGTTTAAGCATGACAAACAGAAGTATTCAGTAATGTAATATAATTTATTAGCCGACCCATTTTAAATGTATATCGTTTCAATTTTCAAAAACTATCAAGCTGTTATTCGTGACCATTTTGCCAAAATAATATTATAATTGATTCATTTTGTGTCATCAGTCGATCGCGTATGATTAGGGTTAGGCCATGCTCATCACCATGGCATATGTGTGGATATCTTAATATTTTCACTTATTCAAAAACTATTATACATTGTTCATAGACTTAATTGATTCAAAATGAGAAAAAATTAACACTTTTCTTACCTTTACGGAATCCCCTCTATCCTACGCGAGCGAGCAGCGTGGGCAGCCATATTGTTTTGGTTGGTTTCACCGAAAATTCGACTTTTTCGTATATCGAACCTAAAATTCAGATAATTCGGTTCGACCTGGGTTAGAATTTTTCAGGAATTTTCAAATGAACCACAAAAGCGGTGAAACGTTTATGACATTGCTTGTAGCTCTCTGTTTTCACCGGTTATTTGGTGAAAAGTTGAACTTATATTTATAACAGTGTAGTAAACGATAACTGCCACTTCCTTAAAAATAGGCGAAAATCTAGGTATACGCGCAAAAGTAATTTTTATTTCATTGTACGAAGTAAAAAGGAAGTAGTGTGATCTCGAAAAATGCCGGCATACAGATTCAGACCCTCTCTAGATTTATTACTTTCCGAACATGTACCCTGTAAGGAAATTATTTTCATCATGAAAAAATTCGACTTCGATATTTTGGTGTGTTGACACGTTTGGAGGTCTTCTGAATTTATAGATGCTCTTTTTACGAGATGTATATATGTATGTATGTGTATGTGTGTGAACACGATAGCTCCTAAACAGGGCATTCGATGGAGTTCAAATTGGGTACATAGGTTATAAACGACCATCGTAAGACTGGTATTGATTTGGATACAGTTTTTTTACAGTGTTACGACAAAGATTTATTTTACAGGATGGCCTATGGAGGGGGAATTTTTGAAAGTGCGCCAGCGTTTACGGCACATTCGATGGAGCTCAAATTGGGTGTACATGTTATAAACCGCCATCGTAACACCGGTATACCAAACTGAAGCTCAATCGAATGCGCCCTTTAAACGCTAGCGCACTTTTAATAATTTCTCCCATAATGTAAAAGATAAAAACAAAGTCTTTGCCTTAAACTGAAGAAAAACTAGAAGTTTATACACATCCAAATCAATACCGGTCTTACGCTGGTGGTTTATGACATGTATGCCCAATTTGAGCTCCATCGAATGCTCCGTTTAAACGCTTGCGCACTTTCAAGAATGTCCTCCAATAGGCCATCCTGTCAAAGAAATCTGGGTCGTAGCCCTGTCGAAAAACTATAAGTCCTATACACACCCAAATCCATACCGGTCGTGCGACGGTGGTTTATAAACTATATACCCAATTGGAGCTCCATCGAATGCGCCGTTCAGGAGCTATCGTGTTCACTCTCTCTCTCACACACACACACACATACATCTCGTAAAAATACCATGAATGAATTCAGAAGACCTCCAAACGTGTCCCTACACCCCAATCTCGAAGTCGAATTTTGTCATGATGACACTACTTTCCTTACAGGGTACATGTTCGGAAAGTAAAAATTAAAAAAATGAGGATGAAAATAAGTGTGTTGATAAACACGAATAAAACAAAGGTATGAGAAATCCATTCCGCTCACCAGCTTAACAGAATCTTCCAGTATTTGTTCCGCAGCTCTGCTGAAAAATAAATAGTTCCTTTCCGGTTATAAAGAAGACAAGAAGTATTGAATAATAACTCGTAAAGTTTTTTGCTCCTAGACCCATTTTCTTCTTTCTCTTTTTAGTTATCGAAAACAGGCAAAAGGGTGGTCGAACAGGAGATTGTTTTTTTCCTTCGCTGTTCATCTAAAGCCAGACAGAAATATATATAACTCGTCTCTCAACTTTCCCTCGAAACCCCAAACCAATGATTAAAATATTTGCATTTTTGCGAAAACCGTGCACTCGTCATGAATTTATAACACATTTAATCTGCACCAAAGATGAACAAATATCACTCGGAAATAAACTTTTCCCCAACTGCTTCCACTTTCTACGCTTCTCATAATTTATTCTTCCTCGAAAATCCTGTAATTAAACTTTTCCGGAAAACGTTTCTTTTTAAGTTTTGTTTTCTAATATTCGAGAACATCGGATTTTGAATGGAAAGCGAAAGATAGTGTGTGCTGTGCATCAAGGTGAACTGTCAAAAAAACTTGAAAGTTTGAATACAACTGCGTACTGTTTTTAGAGAAGTGAAAGGAATGGCTTGATAAATGAACGAATCCCAGTAGTGTCTGTGGCACCGATCCGATTCGCAGATGGGACACTGTCGCATTTTTTTTTTATTATTAAGTGAACCTTCCTGCACTGTATAAAACGTTACCGTAAAAATGACTGCCTGTCCATTTTTGATTTCGCCGCAAATCTAGCTCTTTTAGAATTATTTTTTATTGACCTCTGGTCAGATATTACAAAACTACTATTTTAACACTCACAACTGATATTTCATGGACCCTAAGTTGGTTTCGAATGGTAGACCGTCGGCTGGAAGTTGAATATTTAAACCACTACTCTGAATAATGCTTAATTTAGCTTACTGAAATGTTGATGTTATCGCTAAAACGACTCATTGAAATTCTCTTTGAACAAAAAGAACAAACAAATCTGGATTTAAAAGCGCCATGTGCAAAACGTCCAAGATAGAGATTTTTTTGCTGCCGTGAATATTTTACTTCGGAATGTGAGCTAGCTATGTTTCCGAATTCGAGAGTACCCATTGAACATTGGAAATTCACGCTATAGTATCGAAAACTTTTCTGCAGTAAATATGTAACATTTCTGAAAAAATTTACAGTGTAGGGGAACATGGGTGTTACTTTTTATATAAATTTTCTAGACCATTCCCGGTTACACGAATGACATACCCAGTAAAGAATGGAACTAAAAAGTATCGCCCAAGATGCACGTATTTTACTTCTCAGTGCCCGTTTAAGAAAAAGAAAAATCTGGAGTGACTCCACTCGACTTTCTGAACACTTAGGATTAAGATCATAACCCAGCATTTCAATCAATTTGAATATTTGTTGGATTTATCGATGAATCATTCAAACATGTATACCCAATGGAAGCTCCATCGAATGCGCCGTTTAAACGCGAGCGCACTTTCAAGAATGTCTCCCCATACGCCATAAGGTAAAAGAAACTGGGTCGTATCCCTGTAGAAAAACTATAAGACCTATACACACCCAAATCCATACCGGTCATGCGGCGGTGGTTTATAACCTATAGACCCAATTGCTGCTCAATCGAATGCCCCGTTGAGGCGCTACCGTGTTCACTCACACACACACATACATCTCGTAAAAATAGCATCCATGAATTCAGAAGATCTCCAAACGTGTCCATACACCCCAATCTCGAAATCGAATTTTTTCAGGATGACACTACTTTCTTGACAGGGGTACCTGTTCGGAAAGTAAAAAGCCGTACTCTAATTTTGCTTCCCTCTAAAGGTGCACACGCATGAAGCCAGGTAGAGGAGTTTTGATTTATGCTGATGCCCGAGTCAAACTTTTCCCAAACCCCAATCCGAAAAAATCGATCATTAAACCCCTGGGCAAAACCTGTAAGCTGGCTAGGAAAATCACTTTCTGGAAACAGGTTTCATCCCGCCATTAAGTCCCGAAAATCGAAATTTTTGACGGGGCATGAAAAAAGGGGGGGGGATACGTTTTGTGGAGGCACGGCTCCCCTTCCCTTTTAATCTGCCTCTTCCATTGTGAGAGGGCGGCTCATAGAAAATGTTTTGTGGCCGATTTTTTTTTTCGCTTACAGCCTCTTTGGGTAGAGAGAGGGAATGAAGTGGTTTATATGGGGAAGCCTTTCGCTTTGAAATTGAGTACGAATTGTAGGAACATGATGTTCGATGAACAGATCCCCCTCTTTACAAAACGGATTGTACCCTCCTATTCCCCAGTATGAGACATTCCCAAGCAAACAAAAAAATATTTTTTCGTTGAAAGGGTGTTTGCTTTGAAGTCAAATAACGTAAATATAACCAAAAAAAATCGTGAAAAAAAGTTATGATTTATGTTTTTCAAGGGTAGCAGCATGATTTCGAAACGCTTCTACCTATTGTAAATGGATTTTTGGTATCTAGTATGTACAGTAGACCACCGGTTATAACGTACTCTCACTCGGGACCTAAAAAAAGGAGTACGCTAGAGCCGAAGTACGTTATAAGCAGTACCGCCGGTAAGATTCAATATTAAACAAAAAAAAAGAAAGTGGGCTCATCCTTTCAATGTAATATGTGCTTTTAAACAGGTCTGATTTTTTAAAATTTAAATTAAACAGAGAACATTCTTTATGACTTACAATTTTTAGTGAGATCAATAATCTGTCATTTTCTTTTGTTTTAAATGGGCAGAGGCTACTTTAAAAATCACGTTTTCAGAACGGCTTTTCAGAAGGCATTGACATGGATGAATGTTAAATAAAGAACAGGGTCTTGTTCTGAGCCCTACCTAGCCAGCGAAAAAAGATAAAAGATCGCTCCCTTCCTTCATACACCCTTCATCTCGCTAGAGAATCTGAAACCGGAAAACGAGTGTTTTTGAAGGATCTTAAATTTCCGAGAAAACGGAAATAAAATGCTTAAGGAAAGCAAAACTTTATTTTTGGCTTGGGTATAAAAAGTACGTTATAGCCGAAGTACGTACTTTTGTTAAGTCCGTTTTAACTAAAGTTCAATAACATTATAAATAGAGGACTTCGATCGCGACCTAGCTTCTAGGTACGTTATAACCGATAGTACGCTATATCCCAGGTCTGTTATATCCGGTTTGCACTGTATCTATTGAAAAAGCATACACTTTCATACATATTCATCGAAAAGCCATTACATTATGACCACCGACTCACTACCGCGTTGCGCTTCCCTTGGTCTTCAGAACAGCTGCAACTCACCTGGGTAGGGTTGCCACGAGTTCTAGGGAGATATAGGTGGCAGGTTGTATGCCCAGTATGGGAGCAGCGGCCACGCAAAGTCGAGATATTGGAACAGGGTGGTGTTTGAGCTCTGAGCTGTCCGGAGCAGCTGTTCTCCTGCAAGACGGCGTACCCCGTCACGATCATCGACGTGATGAAGGAGACACCGCGATTCATCCGAAAAGGCGACTCTCTTCTCCGGTATCCGTGGTCCAGTCTCTATGTTCCCGTGTCCACTGTAGCCGTAGTGGACAAGGATGCTTGGTAAGCAGAGGCAAGCGAGTGGGACGTCTGTTTCGCAGTCCTATATTCAACAGTGGCCGCTGAAATGCGTGTTCCAAAAAAATTGGACCTGCACTGTATTGGGCTGTCGGCTGAGCCACTGTTTGCCGCCGTACTAGGCCGGACAGTGTCCGGCGTCCTCTTTCTTGGACGATGTATTATGAATACTATGCCTGAAAGTCGGCCAGGTTTGCCGTAATGATGACGAATCGCACAGTTTGGCGCCAAAAAATAGGTCTCCAAAATTGAAACTAGCTTGGCGATATCTTCCCCATTGGAGGAGAAAAACCCTACTGTTGATTACAAACGAGAAGTACAGTTAGAAAATGCCCGAAGAAGATCGTAAAACAGTTTCAGTAAGCAATTTTAACGTCCATTTCGATTCCAAAGAAAGGTTTTATGGAAGAAGAAATATCGATACGGCACACTCATGAATCATAATACACTTTCCAACTGAATGGGCACAAGGAAGAAAAATGGGGACGACGCATGGATTATGATGAGCTTTTAATGCATGACACTCGAATGCGTATTTAAAATAGGGAAGTGTTTCATATTTTTACTTTCCGAACATGTACTATGTAAGGAAAGTAGTGTCACCATGAAATAATTTGATTTTGAGATTTGGGTGGTTTGAGGTCTTCAAAATTCATTTATGCTATTTTTACGAGATGTATGTATGTGTGTGTGTGTGAGTGAACACGATAGCTCCTCAACGGGGATCTCGATGGAGCTCCACATTGGGCCTTATAGGTTATAAACCACCGTCGCAAGACCGGTATGGATTTGGTGTGTATAGGACTTATTGTTTTTCTACAGGGCTACGACCCAGAATTTCTTTTACATTTATGGCCTATAGGGAGACATTCTTGAAAGTGCGCTAGCGTTTTAAACGGCCGCATTCGATGGAGCTTCCATTGGGATATGTATGTTTGAATGATTCACCCATTAAAATTTATTTAAATGCTCGGTCATGATCTTATTTGTAAGTTTTCGGAAAAGTTCGAGCCGGAAGCCAACTCCAGATTTTTTTTTAATTTCTGTTACTTGGAGACAAATGAAAATTAAAAAAAAGAAAAAAAAAACCAGATAATGAATAACGTGAAACATAACTCTGGCTTTTCAACTTTGATAGCGTTTTAGTGGCTTCGCATAATATCCCTAAACTTCTTTGAGCTGAACTCTCTCGAACATTCCGTCATAAAGAAGCGTGGAGAGAATCCTTTCTCGGGACAAATAAAACCTGAATCTTTGCGCGGGAGGATATCATTAAAAACGTTACACGAATGCGCGTGAATGCCGTCCCCGTAATGGCGCTCTCGTCCCAGGTTTTTATGGTTTTCGAGGGGAAAATGAGTTCTCATTGTCTGAATTCATAATAACGCATCCGAGCCGCGTTATTATTTTATTTTTTGAAATGGCCCGCGTGTCGTTAGAGGCGTCTCTCTCATTATCTTATGGATGAAGAGTTTGTAAATGTTAAATGAGTGTACTACTGCAAATAATAAAGGAATTTCAGCTTGTTTACAACCTTTTTTTTTTTTGTTTTTGTTTTGTTTAAAATGTGGATGCGGATAGGGGTTGTACGTGAAATAAGTAATGTTATTTTGTGTCGCGGTTTTAAGAGCGGCGTTATGTTTGTTTGTTTTATATTTTATGAATCCCACGCCTATTTCGGTAATTGGCCAAATGACGGTATATCTAGACATCGTCGGCTTTGTGACCGTGAGTGCCTTTAGAGAACGCGACAGTGACTGTGTGTTTTAGTACTTAGGCTGGTAAACGCTTGGAAATTGTACGCATGTCTAACTGCGAAGCTATTTCAAAATGCTTTTTGTAAAAAACTTGAATGGCAACAAGCTAACTGTCGTAAAAATGATAGGGTGCTGGTTCATCCTTTGATGAAACAGGATTCGAATAATTCAGCCGGTTTACACCTGGATACATTAAAATTCAGAAAGACCATGAATTAAACGCCTTTTAAAAAGAGAGAGTATATGAAAAAAAATTGTACGTTTTAAAATATATTTATGTAAAATGTATGTATTTTAATGGCGATATTTATAGACAAAGTGTTTGTAGGCGATGACATCGCCAGCTTTGTGACCGTAGTGCACTTTAGAGAACGCTGACAGTGACTGTGTCTTTTAGTACTTAGGCTGGTAAACGGTTGGAAATGGTTACTGCAAAGCTATTTCGAAATGCTTTTGTAAAAAAAACGTTAATGGCAGCACACTGTCGTAAAAATAATAAGATGCTGGTTCATCGTTTAATGAAATATGATTCGAACAATTCAGCCGATTTACACCTGGATACATTAAAATTCAGACCATGAATTAAACGCTTTTAAAAAAGCGAGTGTATAAAAAAAATGTATGCTTTTAAAATGTATTGTATCAGTGCACTTTGAATACAGACGGTTCTTCTAAATGAATCTTAATGAGCTTTAACTACGACGCATATACGACAATGTTATTTAAACTGACGAAAAAAACTAAGAAATTTTTACAGGAAATAAAATAAGGCCCATTTACGGTACCGAATATAGGCATATTTTTTTTCAGATTTACCACGTGTTGCGCGCAAAATACCTTAAATAAAAGCAAATAATTATGTGAGAACCCATATTTTAGGCCCTTTCATAGGCAATGCTATTTTAAAGAGAGACAATATTTCAACAAAAAAATCTCTAAGTTATAATGTTAAATAAAGTTATAATGTTAATAGTGAAAAGAAAATGCGTTGTAAGTTCTTAGCTCATGTTAGTTCACAGTTCAGGATGCTCGTTTTTACAACGGC
>JAWZYV010017815.1:0-25165 GCA_038373885.1 Cheiracanthium punctorium | reverse complement strand
AAGCAACAGACCAAAATGCAACTCATGGAAAACAGAAAATAATAATAATAATCATACAGTTTCTTCATTTGGTTTGACTAAAATATCATTTGCACGTTGCATGTGAAAAGACAGTGGGTACGAATTGCTTTAGAGAGAATAACATGAACTATGATGCACTTTGCAACATAATGAAACAAGAAAAACAAATAGTGTCAAGGAATGGATTATGATATATTTTTAATATAATTCACTACAGTACAAATTAAAAATCTGAAAGCTATTTTACATTTTTGTTTATTTTTCCAGAAAACCAGAACATGTGGACTGAAAAACTTTTTCTTCACCATCCAAACAGGCATAAGCACAGATCTGTTATAAGTACATCTAGATCTATGTTAGAAGACATCTGATAATTTCTAGGCTCTACATTTTTGTAAAGCACTAAAAAATTGCTTGTCAGAGTACAAATTTCTCTGTAAATCCAGAGCTTGATTATGATCAACGGGGGCCCCCGGTATTGATGAATTTGGGGGCCCCATCTATGAAATTTGTTTTATTTTTCATAAAATTTTGATATAAAAAAGAATATTTCAGAACAACATTTGATATTGGGGGCCCTGGGCAAAGTCCCGATTTGCCCATGTGATAATAAGACTCTGTAAAGCATAGTTTGGGTAACAATTATTGATCTATGAAAACTAAACAATATTTGCCCATGCTATTAGTATGATATCCTATAATTCTTAATATATTATTATTGTAATTCTCATTATTACATTATTACAGGCTTCATATGTCTTCAGGGAGACCTGAAAAACTCAGGGAATTGAAAATTGGCTCTTCTGGGAAACTCTGGAAAATCACCTGGAAAGTTTAATTTTCCTCATGTGTATGTGGTTTCTAATTAATTTTCCAGTGTGTGTTTAGAAATAAGTGAAGTATTTTGTTATTTTTATCCTAAATTATTGATTAAGTAATTTTGTCTTTTATATTAGGCTACACAAACCTCTTTTTTTACAGTGGACTAAAAAAAAATTATTATTGTAATAGAAAAACAATAAAGGAAACTCTCCCTCCATTATTTTTAGAATTCAACTGTTTTTTTTACTGACCGATAAACAACATTCTTCTTTCTCTGCCCCTTTTTGCCTTTCTGGGAATACATTAGCCTATTATAAGACTCCACCTTCTTCTTCCTCCTTTCTTTTTCTAATTCTGCTTTGACGAACGTCTAGTGATAGCTATATGGTTTAAATAGCACTCTATAACTATTTTAGTGTGGAGATAATATTGAACACTTCAAATCTTGCAATAGTGGAATACATCTGATTTCCCTACCAGTGATGACATCGCATTGAAGTGCAACAGAAAATTAGGATGGAAAAGTTGCTTCCTTACTTCGAAAAAGAGTCCACAAGTGGCTACAATGAATCTAAATGCTTTAAAAGGTTAAAAACTACACAAATAAAAACCCTTCGGTAGCAGCTTTCGGTGGCAGCCACCACCTTTCTTCAGCCATCGCCGTTTCTTGCTTGCACGGATCTCTTCCTCAACATCTCGCCCCATCCCGGATCAATCTGTGCATGTGTCATGTCAATGACTGCGTCATCTGTAGTTAGGATTTGAAGTGCCTCCATTTTAAGTGCATAATTGATATTTTTATAGTTGGCTAGTTTTTTTGATTTCATTAAAATTAATATCTTTGGGTTGTTCTTGGGCTATTTTAGAGTGAGCTGTGCTGGGTTTACTGAATTTAATATCGTTAAAGTGTTCCTTTTTTCTTTCTTTAATTTTCCGTTAAGTCATTCCT
This sequence comes from Cheiracanthium punctorium, assembly GCA_038373885.1. Classification (NCBI taxonomy): domain Eukaryota; kingdom Metazoa; phylum Arthropoda; class Arachnida; order Araneae; family Cheiracanthiidae; genus Cheiracanthium; species Cheiracanthium punctorium. Next base: position 23,373 of record JAWZYV010017815.1, on the reverse strand, counting down.
ATATAGCAAACCGATTTATTTGAATTATTAAAGGTAAAATTTATATTATAGATTCTGGCGGTTTCATTTTTATCGATTGGGTCTTTATCACTGCGTATTCGTTTGAAGATTTTTGATTAGGCTTTATAGGAATTTTGATATTTTTCTTGGCGGCTTCATGGGTTATTTTTATAGCTGCTCCCCTGCAATAGGGTATAGCTTTAGTAAACATCGGTTTCTCTGTTTGATGGCTGCTAATGTGTTCAAGTTTTTTAATTCTATTTTAAAAGAGGTTAATCTAAATGCTTTTTTCTCTTTGGAAAACATACACAAAAGAATTATGAACTCTTTTTTTAACATGAGATAATGGATGAGCTTCAATTAAAATTTAAGGGTTTGATCAAAAGTAACATATTAATTCCTTCACAAAAACACCCAAAAAGAAACTGATGTTAATAGATGAGACACGTAAAACGTTGTATGTACACACATAAAAAGGTACTTATCGCATTGGACGATCCTTTCGGCCAAAACATTTTGCCACAAGGTGTGTTGACTGCTGAAGAAGGCTGAATATTTTTTCGTCCAAAACGATCACCCAGTGCGATAAGTACCTTTTCATGTGTGTAATTATATGTACAAAATTTTATTTATCTCAAATTATATTTCCTTGTAAAGTAAAAATAAAAGTATGTACATACTACTTGGGATACTCCTTTCCTGATTCGCTTATAATTGTCTGTTTAAGTTATTAATAATTGACTAGTTGTCTGCCAGTGGTCAAAATTTGACCATAAAGCATTAAATTTTTTTATTTGAGCTTCAATAAAGTTCTTCTGTCAAGGAGTGTATCTCAAGATTCCATATACAGTGTAACTTACTAAAGTGACCACCTTAGCTAAGAGACCATCTGTCTAGAGTGACCACTTTAGTACAATTTCACATTACAACCACCACACTTTTCTGTGAAGACGGTGTTTTTGTAAAGACTCTATCCTATTTTGCTAAATGCATGACCTACTGGCTGAGCAGCTCCAGCGAGTGGGTGATAGGGGTCATCTCCCTATACCAACCTTGGATTTCACACATTCAGTTTGTGTTTTGAACAATTTAGGCTAATCTGAAAAGTCTAGTGGCCCACTCCAAAAATTCAACCTAGAGCCATCCTCGGCTAAAGACCCATTATGTTCGAAGTTATAAAATCTTAAACTATTGGATGATTGAACTGTACTTGTTGAGACATACCACTTACCATGTATAAAAGCTTTCTGCCTCAGTAAATTTGCACTTTTATCGAATGATTGTCCTTGAGAATTATTTACTGTTTTTGGGAATTGAGTTTTTTGAAAGGATATAGTGAAATAGTACCAGAATATTTATATGTAAAATTCTTTTATTGCCTGCAGTTACAGTTCAAACTTCGCAATCAATAGCATTACAATATATAAACTTGATGCACATTCTTGTTTCTAAATTGTAAATATCATAATGCACTTTCCAACATAATGAAACAAGAAAGAAAAATAGGCCGTCTCATGATGATGATGATGGACTTTTAATATAACTCGATAGCTTTTGTAAAATCTAAAAGTACTTCAGATTATTATTATTCTTTTATTCTACTTAAAAAATGTGTGGCTAATGACTGTGACTTCTGTTTTAGGGAAAGTAAGAACTCGGCAACCCATCAAAGCTTGGAGTTCCACTCAATCCACGGGTGGCGGTGATTCTTATAGTATGAGTCACTGCCTTAGTCATGAATCCCAAGATATCAGTCTGGTAGCAAGTCCTCTATTTTTGCCTATTTCTGCATAGAAAAGGGTTCCTGTCTCTTCTGAGGATGAACTAGGAAAAGATCAGGACAATGGTAAAAATTATAAATTGTTCAATACGCGATTTCTCTCTTGAAATATTTATGACTGTCATTGTTTATAGTAATCAGACTTATTTTATTTATTATTTGTCAAATGCCTGTTACATTCGCTGCTAGGCCATTCACTGGCACTGGCAATAGCGCTGAAATCTACAAGAAAAATCTGTCAGTGCTTCACACTCGTCCAAATGTTCTGCCGTCATTGGCCGTCCACTATCACATAAAATACACTACGGCAAATCTACTAGTCCGATGTCAAATAAATGATTCTGTAGACAGACATGCCCCGTCAAAAGTCTAAAAGAAGCAACCGCAACTGTTTGCGGGTGGTCAGGAACAAAAGCTGGGTTTGTTGAGAGAACACCCCAAGGCTTGCCATCACAAGTTTGAATGGCAAAATCTCTAAAAGTCTTTTGATAGGTGAGTGATGTCGGAAGCTTATAATAGAATGGAGGGTTGCACTCGTTTTTGGCTTTTGGAGAACTGCAGCCTCCCTTTTTGGCAAGCCTATCTGCCATTTCGTTCCCATAAATACCGCAGTGTGAAGGTACCCATTGAAAAGATATCTTGCGGGAAAGTTCTTTTAAGACTTCTTGACACTGTTGAATGCATATGTTCTTACACTCTCGGTAAGAGGAGATGGCCTGTATTGCTGAAGTCGAATCCGACAGGACAACAGCCTGAATGAACGAGCTCTGTCTCAATGCAAGTTGTTAGAGAGCCACCTGAAGGGCTTTCAGTTCTCCATCCAAATGTGTGGAGTCAGCCCCAACAGGTATGTAGAAACTGAAAAGCTTGCTAAAAACTCCAGCTCCAGTCCCCTGAACCCTGTCGGTCAGAGAGCCATTCGTGTATACGTGCATCCATTCCTTAGCCGGAAAACTTTTCTCAACGGTTTCCAAAGCAATAGCTCTTATTGGATCTGGACTCATTGCCTTCTTATCTACTTTCATTTCCAGGCCCCAACTGCACATCAAGGAAGCTATAATGCAAAGTAGGGATGTAACGGATATAGATTTTGCCGGATACCGGATATCTGAAGCTCCTTGGGTTGCCGGATACGGATATCCGGCACTCAACGTGTATTTAGTTATTCAGTGTGTTTTTCATTATTTTTATATAATGACATCAGAACAATAAATTGTAAACATGTTTAACACATCATTTAAGTATTTTTTAATAATTGACTTATAATGTACAAAAACTAAGTATCTTTACATATATGTGCATAAAAAATGTTACTTAAAATGTAAACAGTTAAAATATTCGTTTTATGTATACGGTGATGGCAGTAGGAAATAAATTGAACCATGACACGTTTATTAAAATAAGTCTAATTGTAGATTATTTTCACAAAGAAATGCATACTTTTTAAAAAATTTATTTAAGATATCTATTTTGATAAGATATCTTTACTAGGTGAGTTATTTTTTTTCCAAACATGGGTTTAATGCTTATTTTTCTGTTTTATTCTTTAATATTAATTTACATTAGGTGACTTTTAGTTTTATTTGAAGTTAAATTACTTTTAGAGATTGATAAATAAAAAGTAAATCCCTTTTAAATATTTATAAAACAGAAATTTTCAGGTTATGCATTAAATTTCTTTAATAAAAAACCTACAAGTTTAAAAACAAAAATAGATTTGTTTAATTGTTTAGCTTCTAAAATATATGAGCATTCTTTCACAGTACTAAAACTTATATGGTACCCAATTCATTAAAAAAAAAAAAAAAAATCTCTCTGCCGCTGTAAATAAATTTGAAAGCAGAATAATCAGAGTTTTTTGTTAATTATCAGATTTCTGGAGCAAATAAAAAATATTGGAGAAACTCCATGGGGAGAGAGAGTAAAATTACATTATATTACATCATTATAAGTATTAAAATGAGAGAAACTGCGTATACTGAATGCACATATTTTTCAAATGATACTACACAGTTCTTGTCATTAAACTTCCCCTACAATCAGCAGTCTACAGCTGAAAAGGATCAGAAGATCACCTCCAAATTTGCACATGGGCACTACATGAGATGTGTTTAAGGTTTTTTTTTTATTTCTAAGTTCAGAAAATGTCTGCTAAGCAGCACTTTACAGCATGAAATCAGCTCTAAATATGAGCCTAACTAGTTATAAATGTGCTCAAAAACCACTGAACAAATGTTGAAACTGTGTATTTGTTTTGAATGATCCCTTTCCAGTGTTGAATCTGCTGTTTTTTCATGTTTAATAGCAACTTGAACATTTTTAACTTGAGTTTTTTAATCAAAATTCCCTAAGCACTTCTCATATATCTATATATATAAATGAATGTTTGTGCGTGTGTGTATGACGATGAAAAACTCCACAACCGTTTGACCGATCACCAAGAAATTTGGTACACCTAAGTCTTTTGTCATGGAGGAGGATTTTATGCTATCCATTTTTCTCTAGTTTGCTGCTAAGTGGCGCTGCAGAATGTCGAATTCTATTCAATCACTTGCTATGAAAATACCATTTAAACTACTGAACCAATGTTGAAATTGTGTGTTTATTTTGATTGATCCCTTTCCAGTGTTAAATTTGCTGTTTTTTCATGTTTAATAGCAACTTGAACATTTTTAACCCTAACTTTTTAATCAAAATTTCTTAAGCACTTTTCATGTATAGTCTATAAAACAAATTTGGTTACTATCTGTTCACCCGTTTTAGTAGTAGAACCCTATTCAGGGGAAGTTCGATTATTACTATCTTGTAGATCACATTAAATTTTCAACTTTATCATTGCCACTAAATATTATTGATATAATTTTGAGTCTATTTTTTTTCATTTTTAGTGAGGAAAGTAGTATTAAATTGCAGATTAAATAATACCTTGTTGCGTGGTCAAAATAAATTAATTATAGTATATACTTTCCAATTTAATGCTTACATGATAGATACTGAGCATAAATATATATTTAAAGAAAAACATAAGATCATAACACAATAAGACGCACACATACACACACACACACACAAAAAAAAAAAAAAAAACCTTCAGAAAAAACTGTTCTTCCCCCCAAAATTGCAGGGAGGTTTTTAAGCATTCTGATTTCTACTCATGAATAGAGTACTTATTATGTTTGATGTTTTGCATGATGAACAAAAGTATTTCAGCATTATGTGGAGCCAAACGATTTCTATTATCTGTATAAATTCTTTTTACCATCTTTCTGTAATATTTTAGGTGGTTCGTCAACATCTGTTTTTTTTTTTTTTTTTTTAACAGAAATGGATTTTTAAATGTTGGACTAAAATGTCCAACATTTTTCAAATTCCCATAGATATCAGGATATTTAAATTGTAGGTGGTTCCACAACAGTTTGGTAGACTGACATTTCAAAGATTTCCCACACACAATTGGTTTCTGTGCTGATTCAGAAGAGCACAATAGACATATTGCTTTATTTATGTCTGTTTCACTAACTCTAAAATAATCCCAAATTGGTGATTTAATATTAGCCATATTGTAGTAACTCACACTAGTATTAACGAATGTTATTTTATTTTTATAAAGCATCATGAATCAGGCTATGTGCATCTTAGAACTGATCATGAATAAAAAAAGCATGGCATTTGAAACTCCTGGTGAAACTAAAGTAAGGTTTTACTTATGATTTGGAACCAGAACTACTGTTTTGATTGGTTGAAACTGGTGCGATGGTTTTAGTGCTGATTCCTAACCCATTAAATTCAAACCAAAACTGCTATTCTCATTGGTTGTTATGTATAGCTCCAAAGAAAATCACAGTGGAATATATTTTTTAAAAACTTTAACTGTATGTCATGATAATATTTAAGAAAATATTAATAAGTAACTTTTACAAAAAAAGGGATTTTTTTTTAATTCTCTCTTTTTAAAGCAATTAATAGATTAAAAAAATTATATTTCCTTCAGAGAGTAAGTTGTATCTCAACAATATTTTCTAAATATACTTATATATTTGATGCAGGGAATCTTCATTAATTGCTTTTGAAATTCTAGTTGTGGTTTTGCTTTCTCTGGAGGAAGGGAAAAAAAAAATTTTAATCTATGTTTTACTAGTAAAAAAGTTACTTAAATTTTTATTTTTAATAAATTACTCAATTTTAAGAATTTTATTAAGAAACACATTAATAGTATTTGAGATAAGAATCTATAAAACTTAATTTTTGTATTGTGTAAAATATTGTGGATTCCTTTTCTTAATTGGATGTAAACTTGGAATCTCAAAGCAATTAGTATGTTCTTAATGCTGTACTGATTTTTAAAAATTGACATAAAATTGTATGTTATCCAGAATTGTCAGTCATAATGATACTACACAGACCTGTAGTCACGTGTGCGTCTACAAGGTACATACCCACCCCACTTCAGAATTCTGTACCCAACTTGCCTCTAATACATGCAAGATGAATTCAAAAAAATTAAAATAGTTGCAGTTTACTTTCCTTTGGTTGCCTTGAAACTACAATCAATGGGTTACATTTTTTGTCAATGAATTATTGTTGTAGTCGATGAGTTAAACAATAGTTTTCCTTTACTTTTATTTTAGTCTAAAGCTCTTTGAAAGCCATAGATTTTATTCAAAAATAGTGCCTACCCAGGTTATTTTCAGCCCCACCCACTCATTCAATCTTGGATAGAAACCTGATATTGCAAATCAATTGGATTGCATGATAAGACATCCATCCAAAAATATATCCCTCTATCTTATGTCATCACTTTATCAAAAATGTCCAAGCATAATTTTTCATCCTGTCCCATGCATATTATAGATAGAACTTTAGTAGTATATAGCCGGATATCTGGTAGTTATGATTCGGATACTGAAAAATCGGTCGGATACTGTATACTTGCCGGATATCCGTTACATCTCTAATCCAAAGGATTCGGCAAAAGCAGCTGTGCCGGTTTCAGTGTTCTTATAGGGTTGTATTGTTCTATATGAGAGACATGCTGCAGGAAACCATTTTGTGTCTTCAAATTTCGTTGTCTATTAAAATCATAGTTCCTCCAATGAGCATTACTTGGCAGACGAATAAGTCTCTGGAAAAGGATGAAAGCATTTCTCTGAATCAGGTTTGTCATGGGTCGGTTTGCCGATATCAACTGCATTGCCAAAATGGGAGTCGTTTTAACAGCTCCGGTTATAATGCGCAATGCCTGATTTTGGAATACCTCCAGGCGTTGCATCCCATCTGTCGTAGGCGAGATCAATGTCTCACTGCAATAATTTAGTTTATGTTGAATATACATTTTATACGTCAAGTTGAGAGTCTCTCTACCACATCCCCATTTAACATCTACTAAGCATTTAAGGATAGGTAACCGACACGCAGCCTTAGCAACGACATGCTCAGCATGCTGTCTCCAGCCTAAGCGCTTGTCAAAAATACAGCCAAGATAGGTGGCACCCTATACTCGTGGTGCACCCTGGGTTATGCAAAATCTGCTACAGCTTTGTCGGATAGAGTAATCAAACTTCTTCCCCAAGTTTGCCCTTTTTAGAACTCTCAGCACCCTGTTCTTTTTCGATTAGTATGAACTTTGGAGAAAGGTCTTTGAACATGGCATCATTCAGTTAGTAGTACTGTGTTATTGTCGCTCATGTTTCTAAAAACCATTATCCAATTTTAAGAAATAGTCAATACTTCTTTTAAGAAATCATACAACTTTTGAAAAGTTTTCTAAAGAATTCAATTGCAATAGAGGCTCAAAAAAATTTAGGCTGCCTTTTTAGAGACTGCAGTATGCACTTTTATACATGGTGAACCTATAACAGTTACAAAATATTCAGGAAACAATGTTAAACATGCGGTATTTTGCAGTATTTCCCTCGACAGGTAACTTTGCAGCCTATTTTTGAAGGTCATTTTCACGCTTAAGAATTTTTTCTGAAAGTTGCATGAGACATAGATTTACTGTTCACAGTTTGTTTGATGAATAAGCGTTATCATATTTTCAAGTGTTTAAAATCATCCATTTGTTTTTAAATCTGTTCAAAAGTCTTGCGATGCCTATTACTTTGTTTAAAGGAACAACTATTAACATATTGGCTATATTGGACCTCCAGTTATAGCAAATTTTTTGCTAGGTCCACAGAGGGTTCACTCTAACTAAATCCGAGTGTATTACATTCACAAAGTTCTTAAAAATGAATCTGTATTGGAAGCTGTGATCGACTGTGTGAAAATGAATCTATTCTTCCTATTACTAGACAATCTGTGTATACATCCAATAAGTGCACTCAGTGACATGCAACTTGTTTTGAAAGTATTCTGATTTTTAATATTTGTTTGCAGTGTGGTCTTGCTAGTCACGGAAAGTGCCCAGAGGCATTGGCTATTGAAAGTGGGAGGAAACGCTTGCCAAGGAAGATGACAACATTGGGTGTTGGCTCGTGTGAATGTGTCTGGTGAGAAAACACCACACAATGTGTGTATAGCTGAAGTGGAAGATTAAGGCTATTGTTCGAAGGTATATCTTTAATGTATTTTTTTATTTAGATTTCTGACATTCAAAATAGAATGTTTATTTTAAGGATAGGGTGAAATAGTTTTTATAGCTCTGTTGCACCTCTGGCTGCACATTTCAATGAAGATCTGTTGGAAGCTGACTAAAATCAGTTGAGTCGATTGTCCAAAGTAGGGATGCACCGAATATTTGGTTGGTATTCGGTATATTGCCTATTCGGCAGACAAACCGAATATTTGGTTCGGCCGAATACTTAAATATTCGGCAACCGAATAGTAAACAAATTTAAATATTCACCAATTGGCAAACAAATACATATTTTTTAAATCATGAATGAAAGATATAGTATAGTACCATAGTACTAAATTGATTCAAGTTGTTACTTACTAATATCACATCTGAATAAGAGTTAGAAACCCTTAGAAAGTCCTCCTAAAAAGGCACCCCCATCCTTGGCAGATAGTCCTTACATAGCGTTCCACAATCACAAAAAAAAACCAAAGTCCCAATGAAATTAGTTTTAATGAAAGAGAAAACACTCAGATGTTAAATTTGAATTTTGTTGCTTTTCAGTTTTTCTTAAATCTCATGACACATTACATTAACCTGTGCTATTACTAACTGATTTAAATTTGAAACAATAACCAGGAAAAAAAAAACTCATAACATTAAGTGCTCATAAATATGTAAAGTCAATTAACTGCTAATTTTTTTAATAAAATATGCAGTTAAAAAATTACCAGCATTTCACTTATATTTAAAAAAGTTATTAATAATATATAAAGGAAATACAATACATATGGATATTAAATTTTGGAGCATTTTAATTTTTGAAGTTTTATACCATATGAAATATTGTTTAAGAAAAAACTAATTAAATTAATCATTGCAATCAAAGTTTAATAATGGTTAATAAGTTTAATAAATTTTAATCAAGTATTTGGTATTCGGCCGAATATTCGGTTAGAATTTTAACCGAATATTTGGTATTCGTTATTCAGCAAAATATGGTATTCAGTGCATCCCTAGTCCAAAGTGTTTAGCTTTTCTTTGAATGTAACAAGAATGTTAAGATCCAATCTTTTCATGAATTTCTCTCTTTTTCTGCTCGTAGGGTGCCCACCATCACCTGAAAGGGAGACTTTTGCTTCTAAGATCAGGCAACACGGAATAGCTCTTTGGTTAAAAAATGTTATTTTCCTACTAGTTTCAAATATTGGGTGATTTTTCCTTTAATTTAGGCAACTTGTTAGATGATTGGAATGGACAAGTTTCGTTCTTCGTCGTTTCTTTTCCTTTTCCAAGCTTTATCTCCTACCAGAGTAACTCCCTAGGAATGTCTATTTATATGGCATAGCTATTCTAGGGACCAAACAGTGATTGGATCATTGAGATTTTTTTTTTTTTCTTTTTTTGTCTTCATTGAAAGAACTATACATGCAGAAAAACTAGAAAATATTAGCAAGATAAATTAGGAAGTTTGAAGTGTTTTGGGGTTGATTAGTTTACCAACCATATGAAAAATTTCAGAGCTGGGAGTCGAAACCTAGACTACCGCTTAACATTCGGGCGCTGTATCACGGAACTACTCTAGGATGATTTTCAGATGAAATTTCTTGCATAAGAACTGTTGGCGCTTATTTTATACTGACACAGACTGAACAGATGAAATGCTATTTTGCGGCGACTCCGATACGTCGCATAAATTAACCGTATTTTTTTAGAAAGTGAGAGATCTCATGCTTAAACAACCCTTTATTAAAATAGAAAGTTTGAAGGGTTTTTATAAAATTATTTTTTGTAAGTGGTCTGATTGTTTTAAAATTTACTAGAAAGTTGGACATAGTCAGAAAGTTATTTTCAGTGAAAAGCTTATTCCGGTACATTATCATTCCATTATTAATTATTCCTCACCCTGTTAGATTTTTTTTGTGGGAGCTTATCTTAAAGATAGTGTTTTCCAGACAAGTCTTGCAAACATCTGAATTAAAACAAACCATAACTGAAGAAATCTTGTCAATAACACCCACAAATTTGCAAAGTGTGTCAAAAATTTGGTTTGACGTGTTCATTAGTGTGGAGTGAAACAATTTTTTTTTTCTAAAAGGTGAATGGAATACCTGGGGAAAGTGGGTGGGTGACCTAATTAAGGAAGCTGCAAAATAATTTTCGTCTAAGTTAACTTTCCGAGGTGCCCCAAGAGTCCCAAACATTAGTAATTAAAAAAAATTTTTTTTTGACCTGACTTTGTTTGCAGTGAAAAAAATAAAGAAAAATCTGAAAGGTGAATGGAATGCCTGGCGAAATGGGTGGGTGACCTAACTAAGAAAGCTGTAAAATATTTCTCTAGCTTAACTTTTAGGGGTGTTGCAAGAGTCTCCAACATTTGTAATTTTACTAACTTTTGCTAGGTATTTGTGTGCAATATGGGCTCATAATTTGCCGATAGGACATTACGTCTGTACGTGGCAACAGAAAACCCAAGTAGGCAGTTTAAAACTTTGTCATCTTTTGTAGAGAATGTGTACTGAACGATTGGGTTTGCTATTAAGACCCATTCATCTTGTACAAAAGGAGCCCAACATTTGTACTCAACAATCCAATTAAGTCTGTACTTCAGTGATGATCTAAAGTTAATAATTGACCCTGTCATTTAAGGGAATGGTTATTTTTGGCATCCTGAAAATGTTATGTATGCTAACTGGCAACAGTAAGGTAATTCGCGAATTAGCTTTACGTCCTATTATGAAGGCAAAATCTCACCAACAAGCAGGAGTACTTTTTCGATTTGTGGTTCCTGCATTGAAATTTCAGCCTTCCAGCCACATTCAATTTATAGCATCGCAACAGTTGTAAGTCCCTAATCCACCTTTGACAGCCAATTTGTCTCTTGAGAAATGAAAAGCAATAGCCGAGATGGGTTCTGCGCTAGGTGACAATATTACTCTTTTACCATGCCACACGAAACTGTAGAGCATTGTAATACACTGGTCACTGAAGCGTCTAGAGCTGTATGTGGGCAAGATGCAGGCGATGAGTTTATCAGAGGCTTACTTTTATCTAGGAAAAAATGTGCCTTCATTTAAAAGCAAAAGAGACTATTTACTGTTGGATAGGATGTTACCGAGCTTCGGATCCTGCAAGGGGAGGGGTGGGGGTGTGAATGACTTCCTTCTCCCACTTTAATGACTCAGGGGGTTAATCACTACCAAACAGCAATCCAAAGATCTATTTAATAATGATTTCAGACGCATACGTTTAACTGTTTAATGTCCAGAAATATGGAAAATATTTATAAATATCGAAAAAAAAAAAAAAAAAACTATTTTTGTGGAAGTTTGAGGTAATTAGAGCACCTCAAAACCTCAATGAGCTCAAATTGTAAGAATCACTTACTTAGGTAGCTCATCTGCTTTTGGTAACTATTCCATTTTGAAATTCGAAAAAAAAGTGTTTTTCCATGCAAGTTCACTCCACGCTAGTGTTCATGTTTGCATTCAAAAGGGTTGCGAACATTTTCAACATTTGCTGTAAGGAATAATAATGTAAAAAATGTGAATTAAATTATGTTTTTTAAAAATAAAATTATCACAGGATTAAGTAACATTGTGCGTCTCTATTTCTGTTTTACCTCACAAATTCAATTGTAACGGTCCACAGTGATGGAAACTGTCTCCCACACTTAAATAAGGTTGAAACAATTATACTGCAGTGTTAGATTAGTTGTTACATCTGCCAGATTTAAGGCTAATGAGAAAAACCTACGGGTACTCTTTTAAATTGATCACCCTGTATAAAGTTATATTTGTGATACGAAGTGCAGTATTTTAACCAATTTTCAAACAGAAATTTTAATGTGTGCATATGTGAGCTTTACGTTTATTATGGCATACAGCATAGTTTTAAAAAGTTCACAGCAAATATTGAAATAATAACTATGAAGATTGTGAATTTTTTATTCATTTCTTTTTAAACTCTGTTCAACATTTAAACATTTATTATTATAGTTCTTTAAATAGGATTCAGACTCAAATTCAAATATGGTTCTCTTATATTTAGCTCTCACTTAAAAATATTGACTACTAGCTGCATGCCCATTCTTTGCACGGTATGGAATGAAAATTTTTCTTACATGTGTAATTTGAATTGATTGCAGTGATGTGGAATCTAAAACTAAGCAAAATTATTGGACTCTTGACATAAAGTTTGTGTCATGTGTACTAACCCAAGATCATTGCAATATCATGATACAAAGTACTACATCCGTGTCATAAGTGATCAGAAAAAGAAAAGATTGATGATTTGCAGCAAAACACTCCTCACTTTCAAAATGTAAGATTATGTTCCTCCATAAAGTGTTATAGCACATTTCCAATTAGATCGATTCTAAATAGCTCTTCAAAGTTTAACAGTTTGACATTATAACATGTTAATAAATATTGTGTGAATGTTAAATTAAAAGTGTTTGTTATATTCATAGTTTTTCAGTGAGTTCCGTGCAGCTAACTAAAGAATCCTAAAATAAACCTACATTAATGTATATCCTAAGGTAGTTTCAACAGAAGAGACTACCTGAATATTTATTTAGTTATTTTTGTAATTAAATGCAAAAGATAAAATTTTATTTTTTATAATTAATTGGCTAATCTGAATTTTTGAAAAATTATGGAACTTAAAAATTATATTTTAGCTATAATTAAAGTGTTAAGTTATAATTATTGGCTCTAAATTTATGTTGCCATTAAAATTTTGTTTGTGTAGTTGTTCTTTAAAAGTCTCTATAGTCAAGATTTAATTTTGATTTTAAATCTAAATTATGTTAAGTTTGAATGATCTTTGTTATTAATATTATAAGACCCCGTAGCAGAAAAATGCGAGACACGATTTATACCCTGCAGATCATTTTCATAACAGTATTGTGTGTGGATTTTTTTTACAGTCATGAAAAAAATTCCTCTCCTAATTCTCAAAATAAACGTTTTCTCTTAGAAAATGTGAAAGAATGAATATTTTTATTCCCTTGCAGCTCTCGGGCTCTCGCACACCAGTTTAACATGCATTTTACATCTTGCTTTGCCTGTTGTTCTAGTCAAGTTGCTAGCAATTAGTTTTTCAATTAATATACTGTTTCAAAGATACTCTAGGCAGCAAACGTTTGCAGATAGCAGATGCAAAAGGAAATTTGGGGTTCTCTTTTAATTGTTTATTGAAATGGCTGCACAGCTGGATAAAGTTGCTTGCTTAGAATGCAAAAAATTCGATGTTATATAAGAAATTGAAAACACATTACTTACGATTTCATAAGGGGAAAAATTAGATCTAAATTGGTTTCCAATCAAAATTGTTCAAGGCTGTTCATGATCTTTCAAAGAAAATACCTGTATTTATTAAGTTTTTTACACACACACTTTCAATTCCAGTATCAGAAGCTTCCTGTGAAAGTTGGGGATCAGTCATCGAGAAAGTGAGCAAAATGCAAAGATGCACAGATAGAAATGATGAACAAGCTGTTGGAACTGTAGATCAGAGCAGAGAGTGCTTATATTTCTTAATGGCCCTCCATCTGGTTATGCAGGAACCAGAAAAATTTTGAAAGCTGCATTCATTTCCATGTTTGGAGTCTATTATTACAAACATTTTGCTTGAGTGAGGACGAACAAAATTATGGACAAAAATCTCTTCTCTTATGATATCAAGAATAATGAATAATGCTAACTGTTTACCTTGCTTCGTGTAATCAAAACTGCTATGGCTTTTGGCCTGATAATTAAACGGATGATTCATGCCTTGCTTTTTTATGCAATTTAAACTAAGAATGACACAAAAAGTTTTGCTGTGTAACTATTACATTCTATCTAGAAAAATAGTTTTTTTTTTATATATAACACCATCCTACTAAGTAGATTATTGCTATTAAATTTGACAAAACTTACCAGAAATGCTTTTCTTAAGAATATCTATTTATATAAAGTTTTTCTCTTTATCCAGGTCTCTCAACCAAGACAACTGAAACAGGTTGTTATGTTTTTTTCTCAATAAAATATATATGTAAATTTCTATTAGTTTGATGATGTCTAACGGATTAACTAACATTAAATAAATGCACGCTTGTTATAAAATAGGCTTACTGAATCCTACAACTTTTTTTCCCGTTGTGAAATGATGCTGCAGATTATTTTCAGTGCCTAAAAAGCCATTGCAGATTAGCAGAAAAGTTCTGCTTCTGTGTTATCAGAGTATCTGTGTAAAGTAATGAACTTGTATTCATATATACTTTGTTTTTATTAATTTATCCAGCATTCTTTTATTTTATCACCAACACAAACCTGTTTTTTACTATTTACTTTTTAATTCAAAGTTTAACAACAGCTGCTGTTTTGTATGGATTTGCTTGTTTTGCATTCACTCGTTTTATTATTTGTTTTTCTGTTATAATTTCATTTTATGTACAAAACTGACCAATTGTTTTACAAAAGTTTAAAGTTTTTACTGTAGAATTGTATAGTTGTCTTAGAAATGTATAAAAAGAAGTATCATTTTTATGATAAGCCCATGAAAGCTTGTATGTTTGATTTTTGTAATTTTACATAACTTACATAAATTTTATGTTACATAAATTCTGAAAGGCAAAAACTTCTTACTTTCTTGCATTATATTACACTTCAGATGAAGAAACAGTTATACTTTTTTATGATGTGCACACCCTATATTTTAAGCCCAGTTCGATATTTAAAGCTCAGCTACAAATACCTCGACCCTTTAGTAGCCAAAATTTTAACCTTACTTGAAAGAGTAGAGCCTGAGGTCCTAAATGCAAATATCTTTGATGAAAATACTAACGATTAACTCACTAAGTTTACTTTTACCATGTAACAAAATAGGGAACTTTTGATTAACATTTGAAGTACTGTTTACTAACCTACCTCCTACTCTTATTACTCCTTCTTCACCCAGGAATGGATGAAGACTTAATTAATTTGACTATTACCATCCACCTTACCTGTTCTCTGAAGTGATACTATATCTCTTTGAAAGTCGTTTCTCTGAACCTCCTTTACAAGATCTGCTTTTCTGAGCTCATTAACATCTAATGGCTCACAGTTCTTGGGTCCTCTACAATTACTAATAAATCTGAAAATAAATGCTAAAATACGAATTAGTTTACTATACTTATTAGTAATATTAATTAACTCTGTAACAAATGAATCTGAACCAAAGGTAGTAATAAAACAAGGAATAGAGTTATTGCAGTCTAGGTTTTTCAGTTCTTTCGAAAACTCGTCAGAAGTCACTGTTGCAGTAATGTCTCTCATAGGATATTCATTGTCCTGCAGAAAAAATGGTCCATTCCACCACAAGTCACAGGAACTTAAATTTTCTGGACTTACACCTCTAGAAAGAAGATCGGCGGGATTGTCTTGAGAGGAAACATGTCGCCACTGCATCCCGCCAGTCAGTTCTTGGATTACAGAAATTCAGTTTGCAACAAATGTTTTGAGTCAATGTGGTTCATTTTGAATCCACGATAGGACAATCATGGAATCCCACCACAATATGACCTTATCTATCTGCGGTTTACAGCTGAAATTACCTGCCTCATCAGTTTTGGGAGTAAAACTGCCCCTAACAGTTCGAGCCTGGCTATTGTCGTTTGTTTTAATGGAGACACTCATGATTTGCTGGTCACTAAAATTACTGATACTTTACCAGCTGATTTGCAGTACACAGCAGCACCATAGGCAGCTTCATATGCATCACTGAATCCATGGAATTCAATCACTCTTGCATCGTTGATCAAAACGCATCTATTTGTTCCAATATTGTTGATTGATTGCAAACTTGTCACAAAACATTTCCATTCATTTGCCTCTTTCTCTGGTAGCATGTCATTCCAGTCTACTTTCAGTAATCATAATCTCTGCATTATTACCTTGGCCTTTACAATCACCAGACCAATCAAGCCCAGTGGGTCATATATTTTTGCAATGGTTGACAATATTGATAGTTTCGTGCAATTATCAACCTGTTTGACTTGAACCTTGTATGGAAATTTATCACCTTTATGTTCTCATAGGACACCCAAGTTTTAATTTCGTTTGTTTCTGAAAATGCATAATTTTCAGATTTCTCTTCAGTGCCCTTTAAAAGCTTAACACTATTTGAACACCACTTGTGCAGTTGCATACAACCGCTTTCTAATAAACGTATCAACACATGCTGCAATTTTTTTCTTCCTCTAAATTTGAACAAACTTGTTGTGATTGTGATTAGTCACATGTAAATAATGTAGATGGCGCCAACCTTGCGCCCATGCCACTTGGTAAACAATATCGTCCATATATACATCTCTTTTAACTATTTCAGCTACTATCAGAAAGTTTTTCTCTTCATCAAAAGCTAGTTGTTTCAATGTCCTGGTAGCAAGATATGGCGCGCTAGTCGTCCCGTACGTAATTGTAGACAGCATGTAAGTTTTAATAGGTTTGTTTAAACTTTCTTTCCAAACAATTTGCTGTAAATTCCTCTGAGTAGGATCTATCAGAATCATCCTATACATCTGTTTAATGTCTGTGATGAAGACAATATAATGCTGACGAAATCTTATAGAAAATATGTCATCTTGGATGACACCACTATTATATTGTAAATTATTTAATGAAATTCCATTAGACGAAGGTTGTGAAGTATTGAACACTACTCTTAATTTTGTAATTAACTTGTCAGGATGGTAAATACCGTGATGTGGCAAATAAAAGTTTGTCTCTGGTTCAATAGTATCATTCACAAGTTCCACATGATTTAACTGTCCATATTCGTGAATAAAATCAAAGTAAAGCTTTTGATAAACAGGATCTCTGGCAAGTCGCTTCCACAAAGAATTTAACCTATTTAGGGCAATTTGTTTTGATTCTCCTAAGAAATTTGTATTTTCTTTTAGAAGAATTTGAATGGTATATCTCCCTGTTTCATCTCTACGATATGTGTTAAGGAAATGCTTCTCACAAATAATTTTCTCCTTACCTTTAATCCCATTATTCTCATCACCACTACAGGAATTTTCTATCTCCCAAAAATGTTTAATTAACTTATCTGAGTTATCCTCTACATTTCAAATTAAACCGCAAGGAGTTTTATCCATAAATTTAGAATTATAAATACACCCGCCAACAATATAACCCCACACAGAGTTCTGCAATTTTAGGTTTGCATTGCGCAAATAAATTTGTTCTGGTTTAAGAAATTCGTAAAAACATTGAGCACAGAGAAGAACATCAAATCTCTTTGGTTTATTAAACTGGGAATCCGCCAACCTCACGTTGCTTGGAATTTCTGAAAATGGAAATTCAAATGTTGTTTCTGGCAAAAGATCGTTAATTTTAGGCACAACAAGAAATTCCAGAGTTCTGGTGTAATCCCCACCATTTAAAATAGTTGTAGTAACTTTTGAATTAATCGAAAGCACCACTCCACTTAAACATGAGACTGCAGCAACGTTTAATTTTTCTCTTTTTAATCCGAATAAATTAACAAGTCGATTTGACGCATAATTAGACTCCGATCCCACATCTAATAACGCTACGCAAGGAACATTTTCCCCTTAAATATCTCTCACATAAATTACTGCAGTACATAACGCCTTTTTGTTTTTTATGCTTGAGTTTAATGAAGTACCCGCGAATTCTCCTGAATTATTAGCCTGGTAATCAAAACATTTGGCGCCTGCATTCAATCCGACACCTTGCATTGCAGGGAGGGTAGGGCCACTTGCCCATTCGGAATGTTTACGTCTATGCCTGGCGCCAAAGAAGCGTTGCTGCTTACACATCCAAGATCACTTTGCTTTGGAATGTGCAATAAATTATGATGGGTTTTTGAGCAAGTATTGCACACTCTAGAATTGCAATGTACTGCCGAGTGATTAGAAGTAGAAAGACACAAGAAACATAATTTATATTTTTTTGCCAACTCAATTCGATCATGCACAGACATTTTCTTAAAGGAATAACACTTTTGTAAGCTATGAGAATTACACTTACAACAAATCAACTTAAATTCACAATTTTTCATACTTGTAGTGATCGTTGTAAACTTTTGATAGTTTTGTCTTTTTGTTACTGCTAAATTACTAGGCGTTTTTGAAACTTGTAGTGTTGGAGCATAGTTTTTTAAAAACAGAACAAGCTCAGATAATTTGGGTAATTCATCTTTTTTAGATTCCCTCTCCCACCACAATTTACTATTTCAATCCAATTTTTGAAGCAATTGATAAGCTAAAATGGTTTCGGAAAAGCCTTCAATTTTTTTTTTAATGATCTCGTACATTCATTAACTGTATCTACTTGTTTTAAAATAGATGCGGGGGAATCACTTTGAATGGGAGGAATACACATAAACCTTTTTAATTGGGCAAACACTTGATCTCTTTTATTGGAATAGCTTTCTTCCAAAAGATCCCAAGCCAATTTCTAATTGGCATCACATATTGAAATAGACTGAATTATTCTCGCAGCTTCCCCTTGAAGTGATAATTTTAAATAGGATAATTTTTGGGAATCAGATAAGCTACTGTTATTATGAATACTTAGATACAAAAAAATCTTTAAAAGACAACCAATCATTAATGCACCCATTAAATGATGGTAGATTCAATTTTGATAAGCAAACCCCTTCGCAACTCATATTTTTGCGGGTTTGACCCATATAAATATTACTCAAAGTAACATTTACACTTGTTTTAAGTTTTGATAATTCTTGTTTCACAGATCCACAGTTTATCAATGCTTTCTTGAACAGCTTGCTGTTCTTCTATGTATTTATCAACATCTTTTTTATCCCAATTAATACATATTTTCTCAAACAGCTCACCACAATCGTTTTCATATTGAATGCACTTCTTTTCATAGAGACCCAGTTCAATATTATTTAATGAGCCCTTTTCAAGAATTAGAGAAATTCAAGAATTTTTCCGAAGCTTTAGTAATAATGTTTGTTTTAAGAACTTTCTTTTGTACTAATAGTACATCCATTGTATCTATTCACAAGCAAGCACTAAACTCAAATTGCACTTTATTTCTTAAATAATTCAAATGTTTGCTTACCTTTTTCAGATTGTAAGCACTCGATTACACTGGGACTAGCCAATTGGAACTCCATGATTCACTTTCAATTAGTTTAACCCACAGGTAACTGCTTCACCTCGCGGCTCACAGGACCAAACAATGTTATCGGTGATTAAAATAAATTTCCAACACAAGACACAGCGGACTGTAAACACAATTTTCACTTTATTGGGATTGGAGAGCGACCACTTCGCCTCCCACGTTTCCCCATGGCACATACACAACACACTTTGGCGTTTTCATAAAACCACTTCATTATAGGTGGTGCGGCAGTAGCGCATGCAAGCACTAACACTAATAATTCAATATGTAATGTTTTAAAATTCTACATTCATAAAGTATTTTAATGAAATTAGTTACTTATTCAGGATATTTAAGCCAACATGTAAAATAATTTTGAAATGTTGATGTTACCAATTTTAGGACTTAAGGAACCTTAAAATTAAATTTCCTCCCATATCCATCTCCATGTGTAAGGATTATATGAAAGAAAGATTGAAAGTAGAGGCATCATTTATTACATAGTCTCAACATAAACTCAACTATCTGATGTCAGATTTCTGTTGTGTTTGCATTTCAACTTATGCAAATTGCATCACTCCTCTTTTTTTTTCTTTTTTAAGCTTGTTTGTTTAATATTTTACAATCAGAAATAGATATTTGAAACGAGTGAGTAAAGTTATCATGAACCGAACCATTCAGAAATGTTTTGAATATTTCTCGACAGGTATTTGTGCATCATTATTGTATTTATCAAATATTGCTGAAAATCAACAGAATTCTCTTTAACTTATGGATAGAATTTTGTCACCTATGAGAGGTGCACAGTTACTTAATTCAAAGGCTAAAATCACAATTGAATATGCATCACTCAAATGTATGTTATAAGCCATCCAGGTGGTGTAGTGGCTTAAGAATCATTCTATGGCACCTTGGGTCAGGGTTCGAATCCTGGCTTGGGCATGAATGTTACCTTGTCTGTCCCTTCATAGGGGGCAACGCTGGCCGCTCATTGAGTGCTCCCATAATAAAATGACCAATATTTCGGGCCTTAGTAGTGGCAAAAATGCTAAATGAGCAAGTACCCGCCCATTGGGGAAAAAAAAAAAACTGTATGTGATGAAAAGGTCAAGTAGCATATTCATTGATTTTATATAATTTTCTCATTTAAGCCAATATTTATATATTCATCATCACCCCCCCCCCCATTTTGTTCAACTTCTCCAAACTTCTTCAAACTTGAATTTCTTCTTATTCAGTCTTCTGTTATGCAATCAAAATTTCTTCATCTTTTCAAAATTTCAGTTATTACAGCATCAGAAAATATTGATTCTATCCACTTAGATCAGATTGCTTGTGAATGGTTTTGTTAAAAAAATGCATCGTTTGTCATACCTGAGAGTTGACAGTAAGCTCCCTTTTTTCATAAGATTTTTCTTTGAAATAAGCTTCAACAAAAAGTCTTATCTTTAAATTGTTCCAGGGGACAAAAACCACATCTATAATGTCATCATTATCATCCTGTCTTACGGAATTGCTAACTCTGCCTTTTTTTTTAATTAAAAGGGATTACTTTAATAAGAGTAGAAATTTTAAAAATTGCAGTGTAAATTGAGTCCATTTTCACTCTTAATTATTTACACACATTGTTTAAGTTGCCTTGTAAAAATTCCATATTGAATGCAGTTAACTTATTCTACAAACTAATTGATTTTATTAATACGAAATACTGACCATTCCATTTTCATTAATATTATTATTCAAGACTTTTGAATATTATGAAAGACATCCAGTATTTGGTTTCAAATAAACCTGAGTAAGAAGCTTGCAAGCAAAGCATTTAAAATAGAACTTCTAGTGGAATCACCTTTGGACCTTAAAATGTTTCCCTAAATATAAAAATTAATTGTTGATGGAGCAGTGGCTCTAAAGGAAGGGGAATTCTTAAAACTCTTCGGAATAATGTGCCAATGGGCATAGTAAATCTTATTTACTGTAGAGTGCTATCATCTTCACATGCAATGGAAACTTATTTCTTTTGATTTTCATGCACACAAAAATGTGAAAGAAAGTGGCTCTAACATGCTGTCATAGAATTTGAATTTCACAGAAAAAAATTCATAAAAAAAAATTAAGAAATGTATTCTTAACAGCTATATCTTTAGAGTTTTAAAAACTTTTCTGCTATCTCTGTTTATTTTCATTAGGTGATGTAGGCTTTCACATCATTAAATGATTCTTCATTTTGTTCTTGTAGGTAAAGAAAGTATGGCATTGAAAAAGCTCAGTACTAGTTAGATTTCTCCCTTTGGAATGAAAATTGAACTAATTCTGTTTCAAGGGGGAAGTCTTATTGGTTATATGAAGAAAGCCGCATTTTGGAAGGAAAAAGAAAACTGCAGAAATTATTTAATGCTGAAAGCTGGTAATATAAAATTTATTTATATGATCACATTATTTTGGAATTTTACACATTCATGGTTTTTCAATAGTTATGTGCATATAATTATTTTAGTCATTTTTAATTTTTGTATTTCTGACTCCCCTTTTTTATTTTGATGCAAATATAATGCTCTTTTTAATAAAAATTTTAAAATTACTAAAAGCTTAGAAGTGTACTGAAAGTTGCTGTATATCAGTTTTTTCATAAATTTTTCTTTTGATTGATTTTTTTTTAGTCAGTTAATGTAGTAAAATGTGCAGCTGCAGAAAAAAAAAAATGCCCACTTGCACTTTATTCGGCCGTCGTTTGTCATACAGCCAAGTTACATATACCATTCGTTTATGATTAACATATACTTTAATTTGCTATACATTAAATTTGCGTAAGGGGCCATCTCCATATTTAAATTCGCTCCAACTTTTTTTTCTCAGTGGCAACACCTAGATTTCACTAAATATTTAAAAAATGTAGCTCATTTTAACCCTGGATGCCAAATTTCAATACATTTGAACTAAAAACGAATGAGTTATGACCTTAGAAAATTTCTCTCCCCCGTATGTTAAATATTTTTTATATTTCAGCTCATATCTCATTTAATATTGATCTGAAGAAGTTGATTTTTCCCTCAACTATTAGAACTAAATTGTCCAAACATAATTTACTATTATTACGATTTTTTAATAAATTATTTATATGTATTATGACATCAATATTATAAAAAAAATATGAATAGGAACCTAACCAAATTTCAGTAGAAATGGATGCAGAAAATAGTTTTACATTGCTGTGCAAAATTTCAATTTTTTAGATTCAGTAGTTTAATTTATATTAATTAAAATGTCTTATTTTGATGAGTTAAGGGGCCATATTAATGCATTAGGTCACAATTTTTTGATAATTTATTAAAGTAACGTTAGATTTCTTTTGCAGAAAAATAATAAATGTTATATTAAAAAATAGCAAATTTTGAAGCAAATAAATTGGAGGCTTGTACAGTTTTATGGTGATTCTATAAAGCGCCTATTGTTGCATCTACTTCTATTTCCCCCCTGATAAAAATTTTCCATGTGTAGAATTAGATGCAATAGACTTATGTTTTTCAATAAAACGTGCTATTTCTGTAAAATTAGCATCCTCAACATTCCAGGCATGAATTTGACCCAGTTGCATAGCCAGCAGAGTTGCAGATTTTATTTCAGGGGGGGGAGGGTGCTATGTGTCAATTGTAAGATAAATAAAGGGTCACATTTCGTGTGTGTGTGGGGGGGTAGTGGAGTTGCAGTTCCTTCAAACCTCTTCCCTCCTCTTCCGGATGAGCACCTGATTTTACCTTTTTTAATACCTGAAACCAGGCTTCATGACTTTGCGATTAAATCTAGATTCTCTAGAGGTAAAAATATTTTTTTCTTTTTATAAAATTTTCAGAATCAATATGATTGGATTGATTTGTAAGTAATATGTAAAATGATGATAAAAAGTA
>JAWZYV010017814.1:0-31050 GCA_038373885.1 Cheiracanthium punctorium | reverse complement strand
ATCAATCCTTGTCTTCATTGTCTTTTATTCAGTTGAAAGTCCAATTTCATTCGCTGCCGCTGAAGCGACGTTTTTGACGTCGAACTCAAAATTAGCATACTCCACAGTTTGAAAATCAGAAAAATTTGCATTTGTGATTCTCTTCTTCCATTTTCGGAAAAAAAAATTTCGCTTATATTTATTTTATATAAAACTTACAATATCCTTTAATTGTTTTGAGCAGTGTAGTATGTGCCGCGTTAACAACACATCTCTTCGAAGACAAAGCAAAGGTCGTAGAAAAGCATCAACGCCAAATGAGGACAGATGCTTAAGTTGACAGCCAGTAGCAATTGAACAATGAATGTGATCACTGGCTTATGAACAAGACCTGGTTAACATCCTGAACATTCTGTGATACTATAGGCCCGCTATTATTTCAAGGTCTCCTCCCACCAACTCCTATTTCATTTCGCAAGTATAAGTAACAAATTATTGTAGATTTGAGGCTTTACTATAGGCCCGGGCCTTATAGGCGTATACGGTAATCAGGGCCTGCTTATGACAACGCAGTTTCCACCTAAGCTATACAAAATCAACTCCCCGCTTTAGGCTCGTATGCTCTTAAGCCTTATTGTATCTGCCGCTTTAACAGCACATCTCTTCGAAGACAAAGTAAAGGTCGTCGAAAAGCAACAACGCCAAATGAGGACAGATGCTTGAGCTGACAGTCAGTAGTAATTGAACAATAAGTGTAATTATTGGTTTCTGTCAACATAGTTTATACCCAAACCATACAAGACAAACTTCACGCTGTGGGGACGTATGCTCGTAGCCTTATAGTACGTGTCACGTTAACAACACATCTTTTCGAAGACAAAGGTCGTAGAGAAGCAACATCACCAAATGAGGACAGATGCTAAAAGTTAACTGCCAGGAGTAATCGAACAATGAATGTCATTCTTCTCCAACAGCACATTAGCTTGGTTTCTGGTAAACTATCCAAAACCAACCTTACGCAATTGGCATGTATGCTCGTACTAGTATGTGTTGCGCTAAAAGCACATCATTGTGTTGTTCGCAGAGATAGGATAGGAATCAGTCATTTGGAGACTCGACAATATTCGTTAATCGTTTTTTTTTAAATTGTAGTAGTAGTTACTTTGAATAGTTTACTGGAAAAAGAAACAAAAATTATGATGCTAGCATTACTTTCTTAAGTAAGACCTAAATGTGAAAAATGAGAACTTTTTTAAAATACCGTTTAAATCCGATTTCTGAATTATTTTCTCTTAAAATCTAAACGCTAAATGTGAAATATTATTAAAGAGCTCAATGCAGAAATCAAAACAAAAATTGGTATATGTAAGCATGACTACACTATACAAATGCTTATTTATATCAAATAAAGCAGAATAGATCACGAATAGTACATGAGAGAGTGACCACTAGGGAACACCACGTGTGGTTGGTGTTTATTTTTCCTTTTATACATCCATATATCATTAATGTTGTTATTATTGTTTGAAACATTCAAAGAAATACAAGATGTGTTATTTTTTTAATCTAATTCAAATAAGGTCATTTTTCCGGAAACTTAGAGGAGTGCGTTGGTAAAGATTTTTTTATCCTTAAAATTATTAGAATTGCCTTACTTTATACTTAAATTATGTTGAATGTCAATTTAACTATGTAAAAACAGGAAGGATTACGTTTAACTATTGCTAAACAATATTCTGTAAAATATGCTACCATTTTAACGAGGTTTCACACACATTTCTGTAGAAAGTCCAGTTTTTTTACGATTAATTTTTTCAGGTACCATCTAATAAGACTTAATATATTTATAATTCATTCAAAAGATTAAAAGGACATCTACTCAGTTTGATAAATTCTTATTTTAATCTGCTATTTGATTTTATTTATACGATCGATGATAGGGAGAAAGCAATCAGGCTACTGGTTGCAAAGATGGGAAATTATATTGCCGATCTACAGTTCAAAGAGAATCCTAAAAGCTATTCCAGTTCATTTTTGAACGCCCTCTAGAATGAAAAACAAAAATACAATTAATTTGCCAAATTGACCACCTTTACAAGGTCATCACCAGTCGGAAATGAACCCTTTCACATGGAGTCAAACGTACCTATCATTTGAAATAAGATTTGTATTAAGTTGACTACCTGTCTATGTTGACCGGAAAGCTATTGCAACATTCGTTTTCAACTTAATCGGGTGTCACTGTATTGAAAAAATGCAGAAAAATTACAAGGTTTGAAAATAAATTTCTGAGAAATCAATGACATGTTGTACATGCTATTAAAATTTATTTCCATGATCTATAGAGGAGACAGAGAGAAGTTATTTGAAAATTTAAGTTATATATTTTTTAATAAAATTGAAATTGGTAGAATAAAAGCACTAGAGAAGAACTGATTATTCATTTAAAACAATTGTTGAGGCAAATCTATGAACAAACGATGAAGGTAATGAACATACGCATTTAGGTAAGAATTTCTCAGGAATCCAAGTACAAAATACTTGAGTTTCTGTTTTTCATGTATTATTTATGCAATTTTGTTACATGCGTGTAGTTGATAAATTTAAAAGTTAAGTTAAAAACCTTTTTTATTCATCAGATATCTGCTACAAGGTAAATAAACGAATAATATCGGTGTTTTGTGCATCAATATCCAAGAGGCAGTAAATTTAGGCGAAATATATATGCAAAGCTTATAGAAGTATTATGAGCTTATATGAATAGTTGAAACAGACTTAATTTCTCAATTGAAATTTAATTCACTTATATAACAAATGCCACCATCATATTACACTGTGCTGTAGCAGTCATTATTCCAGGGCTTTGTGTAATGGTCCCATATATTGACATTATGTAAATATAGATTTAGCGATAAACACTTAATATCAAGCGTTGCTTTCATAGTTACGATCTCAGCTGCTGTAAGATTATCCTACTCACTATAATCTCTTCGGATTATCTGATAATTACATAGAAGTATATCTAGAAAAAAAAAGTATCTGAGTTTTTTTCAAGTTTTATCTATGAGCAGTGTTCTCAACGGTAAGTACCAGATATTTTCCAATCGCATATGTATTTATAAAATAAACAAATATATAATTTTTTTAATTTGATCATGTGTTAGAAAGCACTTTTGATATAAATTAGTACACATTTTCATCGCAAAGCATTATTACAGTTGAAAACAAGTTTATTCTTCCATGTATCTCTAAAATAGTCTACAGTTTGTAACAACAATAAATTGAATTCTAATAAAACAATCAGAGGCGAATCAGTGGTAATTTCTTTATAATTTAAGTTTTAAATTTTTCGCGTTATTGATCAAAGAATTTTACATGTGCTCTGAGATCACTAATGAGGTATTAAACAAAACTTCAGCGTCATCATAAAAAGTCTCAGTGAAATTTTTGAACAAAATTGATGAGGAACTATAACGCAAATATGAATGTGAACGTTTGTAGAAGTTAATATTTTCTTTTGCAATTTATGTACGATTCCTGAAATGAGACATTCCGATGTGCTTTTCCTTTGGAGAGCCTGTAAAAAGTGATGTATTGGTATACGTTTGTTTTCATATCTCTGATACTTTTTTATGATAAAATATTCAAATTTTGTATACTACCTCAGTAGTAAAAAAACACATTTTGCTAAATATCTTTTTTGTACAGAAGTGCATAAAAATTTAAATTTTATATTTACTCAAATTTAATTCCTTTAAAATATCGATTTTATGAAATTCTGTATCTTTTTATAAGTAACTTTGTAATTTATCATGTATGCAAACGTGCCGAGAGGGAGGTACAAGGGGGCAATTATCCGGGGACTGGTCCTGAAGGACCTGTGTCACGAATTTGCTGAGTACAAATCCCACGGGAAAATAAAATAACCTCCTCTTGTTTGGCTCACGTTAGTGAATTGCACCTAAAAGTAAAGCCTAAACGTGCTATAAGAAAGAAAAAGAAAGCCGTCAATACTAGACTGCTTTGCAATGAATAAGCATAAACATAAATCTGGATCCCGAAAACGTAGAGATAGAGAATTGAAATTTGAGGCTCGTACAAAAGGAAGGTGGACATAGTTTGAAATTGGAATTAAAAAACCAGAAGCAGGTTACACTTTCGAATTCTGATGTAGCTCATGGTATAACTGGTGTTGCTGATTATGTTAAGCCTAGGCCATCTACAAAAATCGATTCTTCATCCTTACCCCAAAACATTTTGTGCTCCAGCTAACGAATCTGCAAACATCAGTCTAGAAAAGCATTCGGAAACGGAACCAGAATCTCAAGAAAACAATTTACCTCCATCGGATTTACAGGCAGACTTGCTTAAAAAAATGAAAAATGTAAGATCCCTTTTAATCTTGCAACTTTAACATACAGTCCGAAAGCTTATGTAATTGAAAATATTGCGCGAAGAGGTCCCCCCCCCCCCTCTAATTTCCAATTTTTTTTCAGATGATGGAAAGAGGTCTTTTCAACGATTTGTGTTATTCACTTAATTAAAGCAAAAATGGTGAACAACGTCTTAGAGATTGGTTACTTTGGAATTCGGAAAGTCAGTCTCTAACACTGTTTTCCTTGCCGTTTATTTGGTCGTTCTACTAAACTTCCCCCCAAAAAATCGTTCAGTGTTAATGGGCGATGATGGGTGGAAGAAAGTATATTCATGGCGTAAACTCTATGATAGACTACCCAAGCATGACGTGAGTCCTTTTCATAAGAAATAATATGTTCAATGGAGAGAGTTTCAAAGACGTCTGAGGGGGAGATCGATATTCATTCTCTCAATTGGACAACGAACTGACAGAAAGAATAAATACTATCGAGATTTATTCCGAAGATTTTTTTCTGTAATTTTATTTTTCGCGTAAAGAGGCCTTTCACTCAGAGATGATTCGGCAAAGATTGGAGATTCTAGCAGTGGAAACTTTCTGGGAATATTTGAGCTTTTAGCTACGTATGATCCGCTACTAAGACAACATTAAAAAAAAAAAAAATGTTTAAACCTTTAACGCGCAGTGTTTCCGCTCTGAGAACACCAAACTCTGACGATTTGACTGTTGCCAGTCACGAAGAATAGCTTTGATTTCTATAAAAATAGTGGCGGGTGACATAGCTCACACAAGAATCCTTTACTTTTGAGCACGTCATTTCACGTAAAAAATGGTCACGATTATCTTTAACAGCACTGACATCTGCTGACAAATGGAAGAAGGCGAGACCAGCTGGATAGACTGCCCAATGCTGAAAAAAGGGCAGCCGTTACCATCGCTCGACTTAACTACCAGCAAGATGGCGGACGATCGAAACGTTCATCGCGCGCCACAGATCTAGAGACCCTTTTTTGACGACAGCTGACTGTGCGGCACAGCCACTTTAGTGCGTTTTAATATATAGCACTTTAGTGCGTATTTAAAACCTGAAAGTGTTTCAGATTTTCTTACTTTTTTCCCTTTCCGTTTTTTGATAAAGGCCAATATATCCAGAAGCTCTGCAGAATTAATATAGGACGAAAATAATTTGGACCTTTTTGTAGGTTTTTATCAATTAACCATCTTATTTTTGTAACTAGGGGCGACCCGACACGGTAACCATCGCATCTGGGCGCCGGCTTCGAAGGGCAATCATTTCGAACTCAAAAACCAAGCAGAGCATAAAAGGCGGCATCTTTTTTACATTAGCAGAGGGCGCCAGTTACCCTAGGACCTCTCTTGTTTGTGACCATCTTAATTTTCAATTCCATTCAGAATCTAAGAGATTTCAGTGCCAAGGAAGCTAGTAAGATACAGGATTCTCTCCGAACAAGATTTATTAATGTGGCAAACCAACTGGACGCTGGAGGTGGCTAGTTGATAATAAATGTTAGTCAGACATAAATAAATTATTAAAATGAAAAAAAAATTAACTGTTAAATATATTGAGATGAAAACATTTCACTAAAAGTTAGCTTATAGTATTTTTCATTTTATGTTAAATTTACTTAAATTAACATTTCTGCTTCCCTTACTGTACCTCTAGGAACAGGAAGTGGTAGTTTTGATACAATTTGAATTTTTTTTTAGAAATGTATATTTCCGAAAAACGCACAAATTTGAAGCATGGAAGCTGTCGTTTGACGATCAGAACTTTGTATTGAATCGTGAAAATCCAGTAATTTTTTTTTTAGTTCTTGTTCTAAAAATGCGATTGTCTCCAAACCAGTAACTGTAACATTTATTTGTAAAATAGGCGCGTGAGTTACAATTTTCTATGACAAATCCTACGAATTTTATGATATTATGTTCCATTGTAACCCGTATTTCATTGTACCCCAACTGCCCTCCATTACTTTTAATAATTCTGATAAGTCTGACTAATAATTCTGATGGAAGTTTTATCTTGTATAAAGTTATGTATCTATGGCCTACGGTAAATTTAAAGTTTACTAATTCTAAAGTGTTTAAGAAACATTTTTGGATAAAAAAAATGCAAGTTTATTTTATTTTTTTTATTATTTTTTCAAGGGGAGGGGGCTGTGTCGTAAATACCTACACTGGGGCCCAAGAATCCTATTGGGGGCCTGATATATGACTATGATGAATATTTTAGGAGCCAAGGTCAATATTTTTGAAACATCTTACATATTTACACATAGTTAATGAAATACCAGTAAAAATGCATATTTATTTTAATCCCTTAATTGAATTTTTAACGGTTTCCCTATCAAAGTATTTCTACACTTCCTAAATTTCTTGATAAGGCACGATGGAACTGTAGAAATGAAGCATTTCTGCCCAACCAGTGAATTTACCCAACCGGCAAACTATTCAGATATCCATTGAAGGTTTCTACACTCACTTTATCGGCACGTACATTAAACGTAAGAAGTGTCTCGCAAACGACGTATGTCTCCGCTTGACTTGAAGTAATATATTTTGTATACATTTTACTATTTAAGAGTTCTGATGAGTGAACGGCTTATCCTTCGATGCATTTAAGATTGCAGGATTTTCGCCATTTCATTAGTTAGCTACTTAAACTGATTAATCTTTCAGTTAGACGAGGAAAGAGAGATTTAACTATTATGAGAAGAAAAAAGTATGTTATAGTAACTCCGTATGTTATAGTAACTTGTTTTCATGAAGTTTTTCGAGGAACACAACTAATAGGGGAGCAGGTATTATTGAGTAATAAGCCAATATCTTGATATAGCGATAGAACGATATTGATTTGCTATATGGTTACTAGTCAGTAAAAATATAAAGTTTATTTAACATTCGGGGGTTTTATATAATAAAATATTTATTCCCTACTCCATCCAAAAATAGTATTTTATCGTTTTAAACAAAATCTATAGATGGTTTTAAAAGATCTATTAACTTTTCATTCTTACACTATTACGCCACTCTTCAACTTCAACGATGGCCAGTAGCCATTTTCTAAGAGGGGTTAGTTGTGTTGTGTTGTTCATGATGTTAATAATACTCTGGTAACTGCAGAGCGAGGCCATCTTCCATATAGAGCGGCGATGGGCGAAGGGGAGCGGCTTCCGTTTTAATGAGCCCCAGTGGCAGGAAGTACGATTTAGCTCGGGATCCCCTAATTTTGAACCAATTCCAAATGAAGGACCAATCATCTGAAATCGGCACACAGAGGCAACACAATAAAACTTTTTCTTGCACCCAAAGTGGTTGCATGCATTTAACTAATCGGCCCCCAGAGTTCGTTTGAATAAGGAGAACATTGGAGACAAGAACAGATTTTACGTACACCAGCTCCCGTTAACGTACATGGTTCCACAGCAGAGGTTTTCGCCCTCCCAAGCATTAGCCATGCCGGTGCTGCTTCATTTTCCGTGTTCTCATATGGGAACAGAGCTTAGGAGTTATTTGTAGATAAATAGTATCTAACTCAATAATCTTTGTTTCCAATGCATCTCAATTAAAAATTTGAGGGAAGAATCGCTAAAAGTCGGGAAGAATTTCTTAGAAATCTACAAATCGGTGAAAAAAAGCGGGAGAAACAGGAAATTCCTTCACTGATTTTCTGGTATGCAATTACTGGCTTTAAAAGAAACTATCTCTGGTTAGAACTGAAAAAAAACAAGGAAGATAAATCATGCCAAACGCATTGATTATAAAACACTTTCCAACACATCAGTATTATTAAACCATGTTTGGCGATGTATTTTCTTTAAGTCTGGCGAGATTTCGGAATAAGATAATGTTGTATTATCACTATAAATGCAGTTTTATAAGACCCTGTAATATTTTTTTTCATCGTTTAACTGAAGAATATAAAAATTTTATACTCATTGTCTTGTGCTAGAAATGTATTGGTGTCCCTCAAATGCCACAGATTGTGAGGTATTGGAATTCTTTTCAGTGTTCCTGTAGAAGAACTATTAATAATACAGACAATATTTTCAATTGACAGCATTATTCTGAGAGCCTTAATAATATGCATACCAACTTTGTTTTCTTAAAAAAAAAGAAAATATCTCTAAAATACGTTTTGAAGAATGACTGCCCATAGAGTGCGGTATATTAGATATTTTTTTCTCCTGAAAATGAACTAAATGCTACTTACACTATTTTCAATAGGGTACAAGCAGTGGCGTAGCCAGAAATTTTTCATGAGGGGGGGGGTTACGACTAGTGTAACTCACATATATGTATATGCGTGTGTAAGAAGTGAGTAAAGAATATACATTTTGTATGACAAGAAATTCCTCATGTGGGCGGATTGTGACCCCAACCCCCCTTGGCTACGCCACTGGGTGCATGGTACTTACTGTACATAGAAAAAACATAAATTTCGCACATGTCGATGTATATTTACGGCAGTTAGAACACTGGAGGGGTAGACAACAGAACGGACAAACAAACCGAAATCATAAACACCACTCAAATTTGTTGGTAAGTTAAAAATATAAATATTCACTTTATATAACACAACGATATCGGACGAACACGCAGAGTGAGAAATTTATTCTTTGAAATGTGTCTAAAATTAATTTTCCACGCGCTAAAATCTAATCAATTTTGTTTAATTTCAAATAGCAGAATATCTCTTAAACTAGAAGTCAAAGACCGTTGTGAAGCAATTGCAACGGGTACTGGAAAAAATAACATTTAACGAAAGCATGTCTACACTCAATATATTTCATTTTCGTCCACCTAAAATAAATTACTTCGTATTCAATTTTTATTATATATACCCAAATCGAATTTAATGCACTTCTGGTAAAGTGCGGAAACTCTTCCTATTTGAAAGAATTCGTTTTGATGTGAACATCCGGAGGAAATCATTTTATTAAAAAATGGAATAAATAAATAAACTTATAAATCTTTAAAAAGCTGTTAAGTATAACGTCAAAATGAAGTCATTGTCATTTGCAATATCTAATTTTATTTCGCAAATGATTAACTTTTTTGACTTTCGGAAATGAAATGTTGCTGAAAATAGCGAAAAATCGCTTAAAAATGAGGGAACGGGTGGATTTTCAGATTTTTAAAGTGGCACAGATTGTTTTCTATATTTTTATACATAATTATGAAAATTTTCAAGCGGATCGTACAAACAGTGTAGAAATTACTAGGCTTTTTGTTCTTGACTTTGAAATGTTTTGCACTAATGGCGGAAAAAGTTTTATCTTGAAGTCAGGGATCAGCGCAACTATATAGTAAGGATGATTCGCTTTAAAGAAAAACTTCCCATAGAGCGCAATGTATTGGGAATATTTTGAGTGCTCCTGTAGAAAAACTATTAATGCTACATAGACCATTTTCAATAGGGTACATGGTACCGTACATAAGAATAACATATTTAAATTTAATCGAAATCGATGCATATTTACGAGAGTTAGAGCTCGGGCGGACGGACAGACAGGCAAACCGAAATCATAAACACTTTTCAACCTTGTTGGAAAGTGTTAATAAATATGAATCAACCAAATTTTAACTTATAGTCTATATATCTTCTTGCTTCCTGATCTTTTGTTGTGTTACATATTTTATTTTAGTAGGATGGTGCCTCATTATGAATATATCAGCTCTTATTCTGAGCCACAATACTAGATTTTTGCTAACTTTTTACATTATATTTACAGTTTCTCCTGTGCAACTTCCCATGAGAGTCATAAGTATTAAAAATATCTGATTCAATCCATACTTTGTTTACTGTTGATCGTATTTTTAACAGGGATCACTTGGTATGATAGTTGTATCTTTAGAATATTTCAGATCATATTTTTCTATTCATATGTAACAGTAGCGTATGTTTCGCTCAAAATGGTGACTGTCTATTTCACTCATGTAACAAAACGAATCCAACTGAAACGGAAAATAAATTTTCATTAATTTTGAGATTGCTCAATAAACTAGTCTATATAGCTAAGAGTATGCGCTACTGGTATGCATGTATGTGGGGCTCTTTTTTAATTTTTAACTTTAGCCCAATACTTCCAGCTAGAAAAAGTTTTCTTGTGATATTCAGTTATTTTTCATGCTAAAGTTTTATAAAGGGTGGTATATTTAAAAATTCAAATGTAGCTTTTTAGAGTGAACCTGTACACAAGAATAAATTTTTAGAGTGAACATGTAAAAACTACAATGAGAAAAATAACATGACACCTTCGAAAAGTCATTTGAAAAAAATCAGCTTTATAAACATGATATTTCGTG
Source organism: Cheiracanthium punctorium (assembly GCA_038373885.1). Lineage (NCBI taxonomy): Eukaryota > Metazoa > Arthropoda > Arachnida > Araneae > Cheiracanthiidae > Cheiracanthium > Cheiracanthium punctorium. The sequence continues at coordinate 20,366 of JAWZYV010017814.1, read as the reverse complement.
ACATATTGAAAATTAGAAATTGAACTTTTCTAGCGAAATGCTACTATGATGCTTAAAAACTCAATTTAAAACCTCTAGTTGAGGTGTTGTGCGGATATTAGATACATTACTTTACTGTTTCTAGCATATGAATTTTTCTTCTGTTTGGTCATGCGTTTATGTATCAGGCTATTTTTCTGAATAATTAATTTTTCTATTCTTTCTAGTTTATTTATTAAATTTCTAACTATCATACAAGTCAATAAAACATATCTTTAAAAATAAATAAATAAATATTAAAAAATGAGAAGAGAATCGCATATTTTGAATTAATGAAATCCTACAAAACGTTATTAAGATAATTTTACCGTTTCTATTTTAGTCATAAAAAAGTTTAATCATAGGAAAGCAAAACTTTTCCTCTGTAAAACTATAAATAATAGACACTAAAACAAAAATTCCGCCCAACTGCCAAAACAATTTCTTAAAATTCAGACGTACAATATTGACATTCACAGTAAAGTAACTAGTATACGGATCTTCACTTGTTTTTCCGTACAGTCTTGAATCGTAAAAATGTTTCTTTCATTTTCTATTGAATTTATATTTTCGCAATTTAAGAATTCCCTCTTAGTCATTTGCGGTAATTGCTAATCTATCATGTGCATAAGTGGAATAAGTACATATGTGCAGTATCTCGTAAATAACATTTTAAATATCTGACTTAATTTTTTTAAATTGGGATTTTTTGTACACAGAGCCACCCTCAAAAGCTGTTTTTTAAAAATATATTCTCCTCTATAATATTTATGTCATTAAAAGTAACTAGATGAGATTCTGACTTTTTTTTATAATTTGGAGGATACCGTTAGTTTCAGAAAATTAAAAAATGCATCAGTTTGCAGCTTGTATATATATATATATATATAAAATATAAAACACGGCTGTTCGAGCCTCGTCAGGAGGAGACCCCCTCTGATCCCCCCTAATTTTTTAGTTTCATTATTGCCATATTAAAACGATATTAAGTGACTGTATCATTTTATCTTTCACCCCTTTTTCTTTTATTCTTCCTTTACATTTATTTCATCGACTGGAAGTAGGAGTGTTTCCTGATCTTTCCCTGCAATTGCAAACGTGGGTCGATGATAACTGAAGTAACTTATATAATTTTTTGTGTCTATCTTAGCACACCAAAAATTTTGCTTTTCGTTATTTGATATTGTTGAGAGAGCTTTAGGCTAGTAGGGTTGCTTTATTTTGCCTGGTAACTATATTAACGAGTCATCCAGAGTGGATAAGAATCCCAGACCGGTAGGCTTACGTTTAAAATTATTCTTGTTTCCACTTTAACATTCGCTAGCCTAGTGCCCGATGCGTTTACACGTTTTACAAATTATTCTTGATGCATCCTTAATTTTATAACTCCATGTTTTATGTTTCCATGTTTCGTAATTATCTTTATTCAGCGTTTCAGTTCGCCAAGTCCCAGTTGCCATTTTGAGGATGAGTGATGCAGCCTCGAAACGGTTAAAAATCAGCAAATAAATAAATTAATCCATCTGGTGTCCATGACCTTTTAGAAATGTTAGCAGAATTATCGCACAAACATAGTAAGAGTGAAATTTTAGCATACCATTTACTTTATTACAATAGAACGGCAGAAACAGACAAATTAGATAACAAGGTAACATCAAAAAGGAAAAAAGTATAGAAGAAGTAAAAAGAATGCGTGCGCGAGCACAGTTACAGTTAAATAGATAAATGTTTATTGAGGGATACATAATTCAGGAGGATAAGACATTGTACAGTAAAAAAATAAACAATTCAATACTCAACAATTTTCTTAAGCTGATGAAATTTTTATGATTGTAACTTATATATATAGAAAAATACATGCGATGCATATACTACAGCTTACGAAAGAAATACTCAATATATATATATATATATATATATATATGTCGCATACTTTTATGTCGCATTTTTTGGGACACATTTTTCGTAAAATTTTCAATAAAGGGGGTGAGAGATTAATATAAATAGTCGTTAATATAAAATATAAGTTGCAGTGTATATAGTGTATAAAATATAAAGTGTTATGTACCCAGGAAAATACAAATTATATTTTTATGGGTATTTAACTCTTAACAATGTATATATATACATATACATATATATATATATATGTATAGACATATATATATATATTTATATATATATATATATATATATATATATATATATATATATATATATATATATATATATATATATATACACTGTAAAAAATTTTTCCGTGAAAATACGGAAAAAGTACTGGCAGCTCAGACGCCAGTACTTTTTCCGTATATTTACGGAATTTTATTTCTGTAAATTCCTGGACAGTTTCCGTTATTTTCAAAATTCCGTTTTAAGGGTTTTCCGTTATTTACTGCATAATTTCCGTGTAATAACAAAATTCTGTATTTTGATTTTTCCGTTTTTTTACAGGATATTTTTCGATACAATAACATATTTCAGTATTCTAAATCTTCCGTTTTTTACCGGATAAATTTTGTGAAATTAATAATTTCCGTATTTTGCTTTTTCCGTTTTTTTCACAGATTGAACGGTATTTGAACGGACTTCCGTATTTTATTTTTTCCGTTTTTGAACGGGACATTTTTCAGCATTGTAACGTATTTTGGTTATTTACCTTTTCCGTTATTATCAGGGTAATTTCCTAGGTCTATAAAGTTTCCGTATTTCAATTTTTCCGTTATTTAACAGAAAGTTTTGTTGTATTGTACAGTTATATACAGTACATACAGTGCATCAATATTATTAATACATAACGGAAAAGATAGTCACAAAAATTAGAGTAGCATTGCTGGAGTTAACGTTTTGCTAATGAATGACAACACAAATTTTACTGATATAAAATTGACCTCTGAAGCCTAAATTAACACATTAACTTTTAATTATTGACAAATAATAAATTTGCTGACATAATACATTATGTCACATTAACAAAAATATCAAATATTTTTGTTAATGTGACATTATTATTTAAAATATCAATTTTTTTTAATTTAAACAATCTTTTTTTTGTATTATCTTATCTTTGGTTATCTTTTTCTCTAAATTTCCTATATATTATTATACAGTTATGTATTTTGAAGACTTCGGGAAAATCCCGTCAAACAATCGTTTCCATATCTAAGTAGAAATAATTATTTGACAATATACTCATAAATTGACCATAATGTACAATTTGACAATATACTGATTTAGAAACGTGTTATCTTAAACATCCATAAGATAACATGTTTCTGCATTCCTCTCAACAAAATACTTTCTGAAACGTTACACAATTAACATTTTTCTGTTCATTTAATTTTTTATTTTATTTCAATTTTTGTGTGTATGTTTTTTCTTCCCAGGATCAGTTTTCTTAGAAAAATAATTAATTATATAAGCTCATTGTAAAAAAAAAATGATTTGGAGAATGCTAGGGGAACACTGTTATAAAATCAGGTGCTACTTACGAATAAATTTGTATCCTCCACTGAATATTATTAAAATAATGCAATTAGAACCATAATTTCTAAACATTATTAAAAACAGCAAACCCTTGAAAAAAATTAAAAGTGAAATTTAGAAGAACGTTGATTTTATGAGAATATTGCTTACACTTGCCTTTTTGTGAGAATTTTTACTTTTCCACTTTGAGCCACCCCACCCCCCAATTTTTTTTCTATCTACGTTCCTGGTCTATGGAAATCGCATGAGCCGGATTTGCTCTCTTTTTTTTTAAATAAATAGAACAATAAAAAACTATTCTACTTTTCCCCATGAAAACCCTATATCCTTTAACGACTGCTCACAATTAGTAAACTTTCCTAAAAACGAAGATAATAGATATAAATAATTCACTAATGTGTGCAAAGTAAATTCATTGCAATTTTAATTGGTAGAATTCATATGTTGAACCATTGTTCTGCTATAAAAGAGAGCAAATATTAATTAATATATATTAGTATATAACCAATATATATTAATACAAGGGGAAGTAATTAGATTTATTTTGTTCATACAGATAATAGAATTCTAAATCAAATTTGAAATTATTGTATTCAGCTTAAACCTATCTACAGTAATTAAACATAAGTTAAATTGTCTTATATCAACGATGAATATTGCTTCATTTTGTATCAATATTATTGAAAGATAAAAATTACAAAAATTAGAGTGACATTCCTGGAGTTAAAGTTTTGCCAATGAGTGGCAACACAACTGATATCTACTGATATAAATTGCTTTCTGATATCTAAATTTTAAGCACATTAACAAAAAACATCAAATATTTAATTTTAAAAATCTTTTTTGGTACTATATTTTTTTCTCTAAAATGATAGTGTATATAATGCAATTATTAAACTTGTAGCATACACACAAAAACAATTCCGAATAATAAATTGACTTAATTCGAATTGTATTATTTTATAAAAATGTTGTGCTGACAAATCTACTGTCATAAAAAAAAAAATCCATCATGAGAAAAAAAATCAGAGAGTAAACATACAATTCAAAATAACAGAAATTTATTGTAAGACATTATTAAATAACAAGAAATTACAATTTTAAGATTTTATATTGGATTAAATTACTAAGGTTTAAATTTTTGGGGTTCACAGCATTTTTAGTTTTTTCTTTCCATACTTCGTTCTCTATCAGGATTTATATCCGCTAAGCATCTGCAAAAGAAAATATATCTTACATTTTAAGGAGAAAAAAATATTATACACTTCAATTACAAATGAAATTAAAACAGCAGTAGTATCTCTCTTATAAGTACATTATTATCTGACATATATGTTGTAATGTGGTTATAGATTCTGATAATACTGTTGCCTGTACTAATATTTGCTGTTGACTGTATTTAAATACATTTCATATAGCGTAATTCCAATGCATTTAATAAAAGTTACTCCAAACGTAGATATATCTTTATGATGAGATTAAATTAAAATTACTGAACAATATTAGTATATTGATTTTAAACTGATGGTTATATTGATATCAAAGGCAAATTTTAATTTCAAGAACTTAAAAAATTTTAGAGTAATTTTTTGTAACTGTGTTAAATTTAGAAAAAAATGTTTAGCGAAATGACTGCCACATATACAGACGTCCCAAAAAGATTGAAACGCTCTTTACTTTTATTCTTGTTAAAGATAAGTGATCAGTGTAAATTGAAAAAAAAATGTTTTAAATAAAGTAGGAATTAAGGTTACTTTAATGAAATATTCCTATCATTCATTTTCAAAAAGTTACAAATTTTAATTTTGGCTCTTACACAAATTTCGTCAATCAGAAAATTGTTGTGTTTAATTTGGAGATATTTTAAAAAACCGCATATCTGTATAACTGTATCTTTAAAATGTACTGAATCACGTTGAAAGAAAAAATCTGACTTATGCCACTTTTCCGTAAAATAGAGACCATAAACTGACGGTAAAAATTTTATGATCAAAAATATGCTAATGTGTGTCGACAATTTTTACCACATGAATCTAAATGAAGTATGGCACAGAGATCCTATAAAGCAGTCGTACTCCTTATGGGGCCCGTGAGCTGCATATGGCTAATATCATCCAGTTCTATCTTTTTTTGTGATACGTCAAAAAATATCATTTCCCCTGTGATAGATGGTCCCCATTCACAGTATTAGGGACTCACAGTGTTGGACAAACATAACTTCTTCAGTTTTAAAAATATAGATGTGCGGTTTTTAGAATCATTCTTATGTGAGTCGAATAATATTTTTCTAATTCAAAAAGTGCAACATTTTGAAGATTGATGAGCGTTATAATTACAATTTTGTAAACTTATTACTTTATTTTCTACCTTAATTTAAACATTTTTGTAATTTACACCACTTACTTTTATTGGTAAAAAAATAAAGCATGTTTCAATCTTTTTGACACACCCTATATAATGCTTTGTTTCTTAATTTTTAAACAGAGTATTTACATAAAATAAAAATATACATGGAAATACGTTTGCCTTATTAATTGATGTAAATTAAGTAATTTTAAATCACAATAAAGCAATAAGTTCATTATACTGCAAAGTGAAAAAGAAGAAAAACGTTTCTTTAAACTTAGGGGACAAACTGCAAATTGATAAAAGTTAAATAATGATCTATTTCTGTGATAATGACAATTAAACGCCTTCAAATTCGTGAAATAAAAATTTTACTTACGGAAACTTACACTTAGAGATATGATTTTTTCTTTTTAATTTTGGGTTCTTAGACACCAAGCAACATTAGGGTTATTCCATGTCAATTCAACACAGTGATTTTACTTGACCATTTCAGATTTGAATGAAATTTGGCACACAGTTACCTCTCATATAGATATAAAAAAAATACCAAATTTTATTTTAAAATATCAACCCGTTTTGAAAATGTAGCCCTTTAAATGTTCAAAAAATGAGTCAAAAAACACTGACAGACTAATTTTCAAATTGACCTACAAGCTTTTCTAATTAAGCTAGAGAGTTAATATTGGTACCATTTGACAGCAATTTTAAAGACCTTTTCAAGGATATGCAACACAATCAGTGCTTAAAATTTAAATTTAATTTTAAAATTTGAATTTTTCAAAATGCGCCGCTTTAAAAAGTTTAAAAAATTTTTGAATGATGCTTTATATATTGCTGAAATGATTGTGTAAGTTTAAAAGTGGGATCTTGGTGGGTTCATATTAAAATATTTTATTGAATAGAGCATTCCTAGTTTGAAAAAACAAAATTACTTAACCCTTTATGTCCCAAATTATTTTATTTTATGAAAGTAAGTTTAAAACTTTGTTATTATATTTACTTATGCATCAGAAACCTCTCATACTAAATCTACAAAAATACTACAATTTATTAATTTTCTTTGTTTTTAAATTTTAAATTGCGTACTATTAGTTGATTTTACTAATGGGACTCGTCTCATTATATTCTAAATATTAGTGATAGGAAAAGAGGGACCACATAAAAATTAAATTTCGTATTTTAATATACAATACTTTGTAAAAAATTGCAGTGACGTGTTTATTAATTTTCAGAAAACGAATGAGATTAATACAGGAATTAATTAGTATTCATGGTATCAGATTGTTGAAAGCTAAATAATAAGTTAATTATTCTACAAATGAATGCTATCGTGCTAGGAAAAAAGGGGGTAAATTAGAAAAAGAATAATAATAATAATAAATGGAGTAATAACGCATATGAAAAAATAATCTTGATGTTGTCAATCCATGCTTCCAGTGTACATTTAGGGCAACAAATTAACTTATTCATGTTGTAAAATATCCCTGTGATATGCATACTACTAAGCATAGAAAATTACACAAACTACATTTATGATGAATATATAAAAGGAAAAGAAAGAAAAAAGGCACCATTTACCGTTGTATAAATTCCAATTATAGGGGTATTCTTGAAACAGCACCGACGAAATTTTTTTGTCCGCTTTACTGGAACCTTGTCCATGAAAATGATGAAGTCGCTTGCTGCAAAAATTGAACCACCTGAATGAAATAAATATATAATTAAAATTAATGTTTTGTTAGAACGAATACAAGAAATTTTATATGAATTCCTAAAAGGTTAGCGCTCGGTTTTCTCTCTGTAAATCAGCTGAACTTGTTTGTATCTTTTGAGTGCTAAACCCCTACCACGAAGACACTATACAGAATTTGTGCTTCAAAATGTATGGTAACAAGGTACCACGTGAATCAAGTGTTATACTCATTTACTTTATTAAACATACAGTCATCAGCTATTATCTAAGTTTTAAGTTCATGCAACACGATTATATTACTTTAGCGATATAAATATAAAAAGTAAGCATCAAATTTAATTTGTCAAATAACTTACTTTGGCAATCTAAATAATAGTCCATCTGTTTTTCAGGAATATAAAAGGACTTCTAAAAAAATAAATAAATGTGTGTGTGGGTTTACAGCAAAGCTATTCGAGGGCTATCTACCAAAAGGCGATGCCTCGGGCGAAGGGCATTTTAGTGGGTTCTATAATATTACAGGAATTCCACTAAATTTTCTATCTAGAAAAGGGGAAAAAGGAGCATTTCTGACGAAAAAAGGACCATTTTATAAACAATTGTTTTTAAAGAGGGATAGGCTTAGGAGATGTCTGGGATTAGTCTTTTTTTTTTTTTTTTTTTTTTTTTTTTTTTAGTGCTATACAGGGATAATGCCTGGGATTTGAGAAAATCCGGGATTATTGAGGGTGGTTCAAATTCAGAGGTTCCAGACACCATTGAAGAAAAGTGTGTAGTGTAGAGTGTAGTGTGTTTAGGGCAAACCTCCACATCAGATATCTGCAGAAGGTGGGGTGCCTTGTAAAGAGGACTTTTTAAAGGGTTCTAATGCTCATGGGCGAGGGGACACATCCCTCCAATATTTTGCCTTACTAATGATAAAATTTTAATGATGATTGAGAAAAAGAGAATGTTTTGTTCTCCACCCCCCTCCCCTCCACAATAATCAGCAGCTTGCGATGCTTATGTTAATACATGTGACATATGGAGAAAACCGCCCGAAACTCCAGAGCATTAGATCAACAGCCATGCGGTTAGCCAGAGAACCACTTCAGCCATCTATCATTTCCAATACTTCATGCAATGGACCATTGTGGGGCCTGAAGAGAAGTGGAGAGCTATTTTTCAAAGCTCTACAGAAGACTGATACTACATGTCGCAACATTCTAAATAGTTTGTTCTAAATTGTTCAAAATAGTTTAGGGTGTCTTTGCCTGGGACATCTGCAACGGGGAATATTTTTCTGCAGAAAGGGGATAGACCTTCAGTATCTTCTAAACGTCAAAATTATTTCTGAACTTTCGTGTTGTAACTTTTATGATGTCATCATAACAAACAGTCATGTCTAATGAAAAATACAACTAAATAAATAAAGTTGAATATTCCAGTAAGGCAAGATTTTTAATTTACTTTATAAAATAATTTTAAAAATACTTTAAAATTTCATTAGAATAAACTAAATTTTTATGAATATTTCCGATTAACGAATAAATATTTTTATTAAAGAAAATCATTAGAACTAATTAAATAAATGAAATTTCCCTTTAATGAACTTTCCAGAATTACCAGTTCAATTTTCCCTTTAAATTCGTTGTAATGAAATTATACTAAAGACCCCACAAAAATATGTTTTGTCCTCGTTTGGCCTTAGAAATATATGGCAAGCCTTAACAGGGATGCCTTCAAGAAAACCAGATTCAAGAAAACCAGAAAAAGACGAAATCACATGTGAATCAAAAAATAGCAATATGTATGTAATTATGCATGGCGTAATGTTTGCGACATTATTGATAATTATTCGTAAAGTAATTTAAAATAATAATTATATATAATTAATGCATAATACAATGCAGACAATTTCTTACATTGAAATTAGTGTTATATCACAACTATGTAATATAACAAACACTGATTACAACATTTATATATTGCATAAAAATGGCAAATGTTTCAAAAGTTTTCCAATAAACCTGTTGCATGAATATTAAAAATGAATATTTAAATAATATATTTTCCCAGGAAGATATACTTTTTGTATGGCAATACTATACAAGAATATACATTTTGTATGGCAAAAAATTCCTCATAGGGGGGGGGGAGGTTGTGACCCCCTATCCTCCACCCCTTGGCTACGCCACTGACACACATTCATAGTAGAATTGTTTTAATTCTTTTTTTCCTTTAAGGAATTATGCAGAAAAATTAAATCTTACGAAACATTGCAATTGTTATTCAAAGCAGTTAAGCAATTATGACTTATGGATACGAAAACATAAAAGAATGTCAAAAATATTTTCTGTTCAAACATAAAACACCTAAAAAACATTGAAAACTTACAACACAGGATATTTTAAGCAGGTGTATTAAAGCATACTAAGATTAGGGCTCATAAATGTAAATTACACCTTAATATTATTAAAATATGTTAAACTAAATACATATTTCTAAAAGGAAAGCTTAATAAAGTAACTTTCATATGATGAAAATATATAAATATTAAGCAAATAATTTATACGATTCTAAATACATTAGTTGCCCCCCCCCCCCCAAAAAAAAAGCAACTTTGCCATAGAGAAGAGCAGAATATCTGAAAAGCAGTTACAATATCTAGAATATTTTTTTTAAAAAAAGGTAAAAGTTTTTAAAGGTTCTGTGAGTAATTGCAAAGCTTTTATTTATTTTTTAAAATTCTAGAATGTTAAGTTTATTTCTTATTTGCTTTCATAAACATTTTTAGACTAATCAGAGTATTCTTTGTTTCAACTTTTAATTCCTTTGCTTTTTTTTTTTTTTTTTTCAATCATATCCAAATCTGTACTCGAAATGAAAAATTTTAAATGATTTTTTGGGGGGTGGGGTGGGATAAGGTTAAAAAATTAATTTATAATTAAAGTAGGTATAAATTTTCACTCTCGTGGGATTGTAGGTTAAAAAAAAAAACAATGCTGAAGAAAAAATATTTATTATGAAGAAGGAATGGAAAAGATTGAAATTAGTCATCAAAAACTTTGACCTCAGATTTTGGTCTACATCAATAATTATTTTAAAAAAAATTATTATTAAAAAAAATCTTCTTTAGTGAAGACTAAATAGTAATTTCTTTACAATTTATTCGTTAAGATTTAGAGTTGCACACTTCTTAAAATTCCATTTACTCTACCAGACCCTAAAATTTGACTTTTAATTTGTAGCATAACAATTCAAGTGCATGAGAAAATTTAAAAAAAATCAACTGAGTAATTTTTAAAAGCAATACACTACAAATTATTTCTGAAAATAAGCCAAATAATCAAATAAAAATGTACAGTTTACTAACTTCATTTAATATTTAAGGTATTAGGCACTTAGCTGCATGAACAAAGTAATAAATAAAATGATCAATTATCTACATTATTAAAAAGTTAATATTTTAGAATACATCAATAACATTTAAGAATTCTAAATTTCAAATGAAATATATTCTTTATGTGATTTTGGAACCAAAGGAATTTTTATAAAGTGAAATAGCCTTCTTATATATAAGCCAACCATCAGTATTAAAAATAGAATGATTTGCTAATAAAACATAATTTGGCAGCTGAAATTGAGAAATTTTTTAGTATAATGAACAGAGCCTGATTATTACACGGGCATGCGGGACTATAGCCCTGGGCCCCAGAAAAATAAGGGCTCCCAAATCTCCCGATTTATTGTTATCATGATTTATTACATATTCATAAATACTGCAATAATAAAATTTTTGCAACTAAGTTTCCTTTGTAATATCTATAGCATAATTTTTGACAATAAATGGACTTAGGGATTTATTTACTGTTCTTCTAATTCAATGGTCTTTAAGACTCATGGATCCATAAACAAGAAGTTAGGAGTTTTTGGAAACGTATGGTATGGCCATATATATATATGTATATATATATATATATATATATATATATACATATATATATATATATATATATGCTTATTACAAAATATCCATCTGTTAACATTTTTTATTTCATGATGAAGTAAAGAAAATTTCGAACTTTTTGGTGTATGAAGAAAATTTTTTGGAGTGAGGAACTTTGCTCCCGTGCCTCGTAATTGCCATTCCTTGAATTATCGCACCTAATAATACAAACGGGCTAAAAAAAAATTATTAAAATCACTTTTAAATGCATAGTCTTGTTCTAAATAAGTATAAATAAATAGGTAATTTTTAATTCAATTTTAGTATTCTTTAAAAATGTTTTATTTTTATGTCGGGAAAATGCAACAGCAAACAAAAATAAGTTAAAATACTTGTGACAGTATAGGGGCCTCAAAATAACCTCTTGCCCCGGGGCGCCGTCCACCTATGATCAGGCTCTGATAATGAAAAACATTCTCATAAAAAGTATTAGTGCAAGATATTTATGTAGCTAAAAAAAGTGTTAAGTTAACTTACTTTATATGGGTGAATATAGTAGAGCAGAGCAAACGATCCTCTCGCCAGACTCACAGCAGAATGATTCCGCTTTTCCTTGAGAAATGGATCTATAGTGGGAATATCAGAGAGCCTGTCCAATTTTCTTAGAAAGCCAGGTGGACTCCACATGCCCTCTTGGACACCACATGCTGTGACACGGCGATACTTCTTTTTAACATTCCCACGAGCGGTGGAGGGGCAGTTTCGAAAATCGCTAATTACATTTTGACGAGGCCGGCGCTTTGGGGAACAGGAACACAGTACGTGTTTGCAGAGGCACAAGTTGGAAATTAATACTATAGTCACACGGTCTCTTCAACATAAAAAAAATGTGTTGTTTAAACAGTTTTTTAAAAAGATTTAGCTGAAAAATTTTCAGAACTTACCATTTTCCTATTTGCCCCACCATGTCTCACTATTTTTACGATCCTATATATGTTTACAGTTTCTAGTCATTTTACTTTAGGGCATCAGTTATAAAATTTTAAATCGTATAAAATATGCTTTCTTTGTTATTTTCTAATTTTATGAGCAATTTATTTTTTAACACACAATAAGTGTGTTAGTTTTATTGTTGGGTTATTAATTCACTATACTAATATTGTCCATTTTACGTTTATGTCCTTTCATTCTTCTTTCTTTTCTTTTAATTTTCAAAATTTTTAAAAAGGTAAATATCATACGGAAGAATAAATTACAATAAACAAAAATAATAATTTGTTATTTATGTGTGGTAATCATAAATGAGATCTTAAAACCACACATAAATTGCTTGACATAGCACGTGCAGCCAGTTTTGAAAAACAAAGGAGGACTAATAAAATTTTAAAAGGATTCGAAAATATTGCTTTCTAATTAAATTAATTTCCTCTCCTATTGGTACCCTTTTTCCCTTACATTCAACAAAATTATGTGTATAGTTCCACTTAAAGTTAGTATTATTGTTAGCTAAATGAATGTTTTTTTTTTTTTTTTTTTTTTTTTTTTATATTTCGAGAAATGTGATTTGAACCGCTCCATCTCATACTCTTGCAATGTAAATTTTTCTAGAATGGGGCTGAAATTTTTGTAGGAAAGGCTTAGTCGCCCCCCCCCCCCCTCCCACAACTCTCCAGAACCCAGTCAGGAAGAATTATTTTTCGCAACCCTTGCTTATATACGTCAATGATGGCCATAAGAATATATGTTCTTTATTTTATTTTCAATATTTCTTGCTTGTTTTCCAGGACAGAGAAAAACACTGAAATGTGTCGTTTGAAGCAACTTGCATTTTCCAATATAATTTACTCGTCAAAATATGAGGGACTTCTGACTATTTGCATCCCTTGGAAACTGCTAGCGACAGTCGAAAAGACTTTCGGAATCACGGATTTAACGTGCACGTACACCGCATGTGCACGGTGATCTTAAGTGGTGGGTCGAACTCGATTACTTGTTTGACGTATTATCTACTCACTACCACGTGTGATTATTTGTCGATAGTTTCTTTTATTTTCTGAATATAGATGAAATCGAACAGGGAAACCTTTTTATTCTACTTAAGGGTGCAGTTCGAAAAAATAAAATCTCCCTCACGGTCTAAGTACACAAATCAGAATAAGCTAATTGCACCAGGGGCTCGAAAAAATTCAGGAGGATTCTTTCTAAACTGTATTACACACCGCAATAAAAGAAATAAAGGTGCTTTTTATAAAACTTTCGGAAAAAATTCTTCAAAATGGAATTCCACGGCAAAAAAGTTTCGAAAAGTGACATATCCTGCTAAATTTTCGATTTTAAAGAAATTTTCCTTAAAGTTTCGCTACTGATACAGGTTTATCTTTTATTACAGTGTATAATGCAGCTTGTAAAAAGATATTCTAAAAATTTTGAAGTGCATTACATAATTAGTTTATTTGTATTTATGTACCAAAATCCCATGGTTTTTTCGAACTACACCGTTAACTGTTTGGCGAGAGGCGAACCAGAATCCTGAATCAGGCAGCAGTATGCTCATGGATGTAGCAAACAAAGTTCGTACGTTAACATTTCCCATAATTTTATATCTATTATTTTTGTATGTACTGGGCGCGTATAATGTGCATACACATGTTCTTATCAGTTTTATAGAATATAAAGTTTTCTTTAAAAGTACGAGTGTACTGTAATAAAATTTGATTTATTCTTTCTATATCTGAAAGAAAAGAAAATATTTTTAGAAGCAAGATAATATTTTTCTTTCTTGTGAATTCATTATAAAACAATTTTAAAATTTTCTGTACATAAAATTTTTTCTTAATCACTATTTTATAAAATTATATAATGATCAGTAATTAAATATCGTCCAAAATATATTTTTAACTTCGTTGTCCTTTTTCATTGGCACTTTCCTTCTAAATTGTAAAAACTTCGTACGAAACCCACTTTTGTAATAAACCACTATAATTCAAACTATCCCCAATCCACTTCCTCGTTTCCTTCAAGCGGTAATTGTTCGGACGTCTTTAGACCCCCCAGAGCTTTCTCGGAAAACCGGATGGGCTTTTCCGCCAGTAAGGGCCAAATTCTTGATATAGGGAAAAAGTCCTGGAATCAGATAATACGGAAATTTTCCGTAAAATTTCCAGGAAAGTATCCAGTGAATTTACGGTTATTTTTTAGAGTGTATATATATATATATATATATATATATATGTAGGAAAGGAGAGACCATATAAAAATTAAATTTCGTGTTTTACTATGTAAACAACCCTCAGTAAAAAAAATGCCATACCTGAAAGCTACTCTTAATTTGACAAACTTTTCTTATTGGAAGTATGTTTTTATCATCTACGGTGTAAAAAATAATCGCCTTAACATCTATTTTGTATCACACGGTATGTACATATTGTTGCGGAATTACTCTGCTACTCCTGGGGTTCGTCGTTCTAAAGTCCTGTTGGTGTAAAAAGTTCAAGTAAAAAGTCACTTGTCAGGATGGAACACGAACTTTATTGCTTCTAGAACTTCGTAGAACAATCAGCTGTACACAATTCATAATCACAATCTAGCAGTAACGTGCTTTTAACAATCCGCTTGGATCAGAAGCTCTCACAAATGCTGTATTTCTCACACTAGTCGATGGCTCGATAACGTCATCACGCTGCATCTCCTCTAAAAGTCTGCTCACCTCTTCTTGCTTAGCAAACTGCAGCCGCCTAGGATGTTGCTTGATGGGAGAATGGCTGCCTGTATCTATCCTATGTTGAGTTAAGCTCGTACGGCCAAAGTCACCCGAAGTTCGGGAGAAGAGGTCTTCAAATTCAGCTATTACTTTCTCCGCAGCGCTTCTCTGTTCTGCCGTTAACTCCACGTCTTGTATTAATTCCTTCGTCAGGCACTCGGAAGATTTAGCTGTCGTTTGGCTGGATGTTTCTTATTAATGCAGTAACAGGTGTGCATGTCGCCAACGTACTTCATTTTTCTTTATCACCTTCCGACTTGTCCGTCACATTTGCTACTCTAACTGGAATTTCTGTTCTGGACAAGTCCACAATGTGTTGCTCCCACAACTACTCCTCTGAACGGAATCACTATTGTTTGGGTGTTCGATTAATCCAAAACGGAATTTATTGCTTTTCTTTTACTGTTCCAGAAATTATTGAATCAGTTCTGGGAGGTAGAATGATATCAGTCTGGGCCAGGGGCGTAGCCAGAAATTTTCCATGGGGGGGGTTACGACTACTGCAACTCATATATATGTATACATATGTGTGATAATATTGTGACGAATATACATTTTGATTGGCAAAAATTTCTCATGGGGGGTGGGGTTATGACCCCCCTAACCCCCCCCCTTGGCTACGCCCCTGGTCTGGGCTATTATTTGCTGAACAGGTAAAATAGATTCATTTCTAATATCGAACGCAGCTATTTCTTCTGAGTCTGAACGAAGCTCATTATTCTTAAAGTCCAAATTAAATTTGTGTGATTTTAAAAAGTCCAGTCCGAGAATAAAAGAGTCTGTAATAATTGCGACATATACCACATGGTCATAACTAGCATTTCCAAAAGTAATTTCTACTTGCGCTTTTTCCGCCCACTTCGATCTTGTCACCTGTCACAGTCTGGAGGGTCAGCGAGGGCGGAGTCCAGAATAATCTTCAAATTTAAGTTCCTTGGGCCAGATCCGTTACGTTTCGCTGCCAGTATCAATCACCATGTGGCATGGGGAAACCATTTACGTATCCTAGAACGAAGAGTCCATTGCTGCCGGCCATTCACTGAGGAATCTGCAAGACCATCATAATGAGACTTTTGAATATCCCGCAGCCTACGTTCCGCAAGGTCATCTCTACCCGTCTTCCTCTAGGGGCTTCTCTGGTATACTGGAAAACTGCGATCTTTACGACGAGAGTTCTTTTGTGCGTCACAGTATTTTCGTAAATGCCCCTCGCTGTTGCACCTCCAACATTTCACTTTTCTTGGCTCTGACTGTTCTTGTCGTTTCACCAGATTTTCCAGGGTCTTTAATTTATTCACTAATCTCTCCACTTCTCCATCCATAGTCTCCTGGAGCGACACAGCTCTAACATTATGCTGCTCTTTTCTTACGGCCAGCTGAGCTGCTTCCAACTTCATAGCGAATACGAGGGCGGACCTAAGATCTTTATAATCCGCCAAGATCAATGCTTTCTGAATTTCAGAGCCCAAGAGGCCTTCAATAAAATGTTGCACTGCAACTTCTTCTCGAACGTTATCTGGATAACTGCCATAGGCTAGATGACACAGCCTATCTATGTCGGAAGCCAGCTCTTGGAGGGTCTCGGCCAGGTCTTTGCATCCTTGACTTAAGTTGGATTCTACTATATTCTTTCTGGCACTTCTCTCCGCGAATTTCATCTCCAAGGCACTTGCGAGGGCGTCAAAATCTATCTTCGTCGCTCCAATAGTTTGCAATACGTTAATTGCATCTCCGCTAAGGGAACGGCCAGTTGATCCACTTTCTTGGACTCGCTCGAACCATTGGCTTGGGCGACGATTAAAAATTGGGTCTTGTAGGCTTCCCAGGGAGTCTTTCCGTCATAAGTGGTAAGTTTCACTGCTGGGCGCGGGTGGACGACAGTCGGATGTTTTCCGGTAACTTTCCCAGCTTGACGAGAGGAGTCCAATTTTTCTTCCATTATAGCTTCACATTCTTCCCGTATTTTCGAAACTAATATTTTCTTTCCAATCCAATTTGTCCTCGATTTATTATTAAATTCTTCACGTAATTCTTTCATGTTTCTTGCTTGGCTTTCTTCTAGTATCGACATTCTCTTCTCCATATTTTCTTGATTTGTCTGTATTTTTTCCTCCAGTCCGGATTTCATTTCTTCCAGTCCGGCTTCTATTTTCCGCTCGCAGTCCGGATTTCTTCACGCGTGTGCGGCTCTTAATTCTTCCAGTCGGTCTTCACATCGTCGTGTGCGGCTCTTAACTTCACTCCAAATCCGGTTTTCACTTCATTGTGCGCTGTCTGTAACTCGTCCAATCCGGATTTCATTTCGCCGTGTACAGCTTTTATCTCATCTTGTCCGGCTTCAATTGTTCTTTTCTAAATCGGCTTGTCCGGCTTTCATCTCTTTTTTTATCTCATCTTGTCCGGATTTCATTTCCTGCATCATATTCATGAGCTTTTTAAGTTGTTCTTTCCATTTTTTGTCTAGTCAAAACCATAAACTGGGAAAATTAATGTCCTTCTTTAGAATCCCGATTCTGACACCAAATGTTGCGGAATATACTCTGCTACTCCTGGGGTTCGTTGTTCTAAAGTCCTGTTGGTGTAAAAAGTTCAAGTAAAAAGTCACTTGTCAGGATGGAACACGAACTTTATTGCTTCTAGAACTTCGAAGAACAATCAGCTGTACACAATTCACAAGCACAATCTAGCAGTAACGTGCTTTTCACAAGTCCGCTTGGATCAGAAGCTCTCACAAATGGCTGTATTTCTCACACAAATTAGTCACTTTCACAGGCGAAATTTCCGTGGAAATATTCAAGGGATATACTACACAATCCCTTAAGACACAGCAATGAAGAATTTACACACAGCACTTTAAAAACAGGTTCACAAAACAAGCTAAAACACAGCTTCTATTCACACAAAACAAGCGTACTGAGAGCTCTTCACACATTGAGCGTTCAACTCGCACTCAACTGTCGGGGCAGCGCGCCGGTTTATAAAGAGGAGGCAGAAACTGCGGGAAGCTTCTAGAGGAGTATATTTCTTGAAGATTCTACATAAAGCGAGAATATTGATTACGTCATAGCAGAGGAATGTTAGGTTATTATGCGTTTTTAATGCAGGAAAAACAACTTCCAGGCCCCATTGGGAAAAACGCGCCAAATGACCAAAAAGTCGCCAAGCTTGGCGACTTTTGGCGAAATATCGCCAAATTTGGCGCCAAAAATAAGTTCTCAAAAGTGAAGAGATCTAAGCTCTAGGACCAATATTTCTCGAGTTTTCTAGAAACCTCCATTGAAAAACAATGGCAAACCGAAACCTCCATATCTAAGGTTCTAATTGGCCGATTTTGATGCAACAAAAAGCAAAATTTATCTATTTGAAGCGTAGAATACGAATTTTAAACCATTTTAAGCCCCAGAGCAGCGGGTTGCCCCGAAAATTCGTAACAATATTTATTTATACTGAATGGTTTTAATTAAACGTCTCTGTAAACATTGTTTTACATCCAAAATGGGGAACTGATTGTAACCAAATTTGGTTCAATCATTTGAAGAAAAAAACTTCGAAAAATGTTCATTACGTGTTGTTTGCATAGAAAAACAATAAATTTAACAATGGAAATAACTAACTCGAAATGCACAAAGAGTTTCAACATTTATTCAATAATTTAGGAACATTTATTAACTAATCTTAGTCATTTTTTGAGCTGAATTTCCGAGTAAAGTGTCATCTAGTAGACATTTTTGGAACTAAACATTTTAAAGATCTTCCTTGATTGGATCTCGTGTCCAATCTACAAAGTTGGTAGTTATGTGCTCAATCGTTTCAGCTACAAAATGTTACTCATAGGTGAAATTTAATTATAACAGCCCTGTATACATGTATTTCATTTTGCAGAGGCTATTCAAACGGGGAATGGGATGTGGTAAGTATCATAAGCATACATTCATTTCGCCAAAGAATATTCAAACAGACAGACTCACAATATAAAACTGTAGATAATTTACAACTTTGTTCAAAAGTATTGGTTGTGTTGTGAGCTGTGTTGTAGGATTACAGCCTAACAGCCGCACGAGGTCTCTAGGCCAAGAGTTGGGGTACCCTCCGTGGGGGTCTTCCTAAAGGGTACTAACCGTATTTATTCTAAGTTTGTTGAAAGCCACGGAAAACTCCGAAGGGTTAAGTCGGCGGACGCAACTTGTTTTGAACCAGGCATCTTCCGTCTCCCAGTTCAGTGCCCTACGTGTTATGCGACTGCTGGGGTTCGAAAATATTGGAACATTGTTTGCAATATGCAGTTCAAATCATTATTCATAAATATGTCCATCACTGGCATTTTTGCAAGATAATTTTTTATAATGAAAAGGCTATAAATAATTTTTAGAAATAACGAAATTCTAAATAGTTTATATCTTCTTGATATCACCAGCATTTCATAAAACGGATTACAGTTGATTATGCATTTTTTTAAAAGAATTATCCAATACAAAATACATGCCCTGTATAAAGCGCAGCTAAAAACATTCCATAAAAATATCCTGAACATTTTCTAATGAATTGCTTGACACGAACACATACGATAACTTGCTAAAATATGAAAAACAGAATCTTGTTAAAGTAGCCAGTCTGTTTACCTCCATATTAAACCACTGATCGTGAAGTGATGCGCATATTCCACTGTGCTTTCCTCCGAGTGGATCTTATTAGTCTACGGGATAACAAATATCCTAATAGGACACGAGTTCCGTTGATTAAACTTGTGAATTATTAATATCATTTAATGGATATTTCTCGCTGAGAAATTTTGTGTGGTGACAAGCAGAACTGGTATTAAAGATTTCGAAATATGGAAGAAAATATTTTGTTATAGTTGCATATTATTAAATATTAAATCCATTTTTTCTTCAGATTTCTCTCAAACTTTATTTTTGTTTTATTTTCTACGAATCATGAGACCTAAAAGTACTTCGCTATAATTAAGCTGAAGATTTTTGAGATTTTTTATATTAGATTTTAGTTTACCTTAAGAAATTCACCTTTTTAAAAACGAGTTTAAGTAAAAACAAATAAGAAGCATTAAATCTGACTATTTGTGCTTCAGATTTTGTCTATGAATTTAATATCCGTTGAGCATTAAAAAACGAAAC
>JAWZYV010017813.1:0-32112 GCA_038373885.1 Cheiracanthium punctorium | reverse complement strand
ACCTAGGATGGTCGCGAGACGGAGAATCGGGGCTGTCATCGTCTCGTCTCTGTGCAGTGGTAAACCTCTGTCTCGTCTCGCGTCTCGTCTCGCAAACACTGTGTCTCGTCTCGCGTCTCGCAAAGAAATTGCTGTCTCGTCTCGCGCGAGACGCGAGACGTCTCGCGAGTCTCGCAAAATTAAGGACTGCGATTTCGTTACCATTTTATACTAACTTATTATTGGGATTTTATTGAAAATTAATATTAATAATAACAATTACTTACATATAGCCACATTAGTAGATATATTAATAACTATATCAGCATATAGCGGCATGTGAAGTAAAAGAAATTCAGATTTAACCCGTATATATAATGTCACACCGAAAATATAGTATTTATTTTTATTTATTTACTAGCTGCGTGCCCGTTCTTCGCACTGTAGTGAACGAAAATTTTCCTAACATGAGTAATTTCAATTAATTCCAGTGATGTGGAATCTAAAATAAAAGCAAAATTATTCGACTCTTGATGTAAAGTTTGCGTCATGAGTATTAACCTGGCATCATTGCAATATAATGACTCAAAATTTAAGTCACCTTAACGGTTTCCCCGGAATTTTTCCGAATCCGTAGACACCTTCGCCGAAAGATAAATTGCCACGGTTTCGAAGGAGATAGCAGAGCAAGCTTTTGACAGCGGCGGCAGCGGTCGTTATATTTTTTTAGAATAGAGAGATAAAACTTACAAAAAAAAGACTCAGACGTTCGCTCACGAATTTTGACCTAATGCTGATGGATTTTAGAGGAGCCTTAGTAGAGTAAAATGCCAGAGAATTAGCTGCCAACCTTCGTGCCAACTCATTTGTTATTTTCGAGAAAATGGCAAATTAAATATTTTTACAAAGAATTTTTTAAATTTAATTTTTTTATAAATAAAAATTTGTTGAAAATTATAAAAATTTTGGGCCCTTGAACAGGGTGTGAGCCCAGGGCAAATGCCCCGGTAGCTCTGCCGATAAACAGGCCTGCAAGTTATCACTGTTTTTATGTGCTTAAAATCTTAGCCACACCAGATTGGTGAAACTCAAATGGCTAAATGCTGTGTCGTAGTGTTAGTTCTATTCTGCGTCGGGTAAGCACGCAGTGGCGGACTTCTATTTTAAAAAGCCCGAATGCCGTACCCAGGAAAAAATTGCGGGGGTGGTGTCCAAAAATGGGTCCAAAAATTTCGGAAGAAAACCAAAGGTGAAAAGCCTAAATTTTTCACAAATACTCTTCATTATTGTTTTGCCAACAAAATTTTATATTTCGGGTGAGGGGGACCGGACCCCAAGGCCCACCCCTTGGGTGCGGCCTTGCCGGATGCAAAAACTTTTTTGAGGCCCCAAAATCACAACCGCTAAAAATTCATGAATAAATAAACACACACCTTGTAAAGAGGTCATTAAAGGTCATGGTTTACGCCAGGTTCGAGTCTAAGCTGCATTGAATGTGCACACTAAATCTGTGGGGCCTTGTATCTCTGTTCGCTTGCATTAAGATAGGGGTTACAGGTAAATAATTTTGAAAACCTGTTTGTGATTTATTAGTAGCATAAAATTTTAATCTTATTTTTTTTAAATCGTACAGAACAATTTAAACAAACCTTTAATTGAAATATGCGCTTCTTTTCAACATCCACCCATGAAGTAAAGCAAAAGCAGATGACATGTTAAATTTATAAAGTTTATATTTAGGTATGAAAAAACCGTAGTCATAAAATTCCACTTACTGCTGAAAATCCTTTAAAAATATATAAAACGTACGCAGACGCAGATGTTAATAGCAGCGCCGTTGCGCTGTGGGCGCTATGGACGGCTCAGCTCCCCCCCGCCCTAGAACAATCAGAGCACCTCCCCCAGGCCAAAAAGCACAGTCATCGAGGAACATTTTTGAAAAAAATTATAAAGAGATGCAAATTTCCTTAATTTTTGTTTCTGTACGTAAAAAGCAAACATTTTACTGTGTTATGTTCTTTAAAGAGTATTGAGAAAATCAATTATTTCTTTTCCTTAGAGATAAGAAAAATCGTATGCCTGAAGAGGAAATTACAAACTTCGCAACAGTGGCCGTGGCGCTGGGGGCGCTATGGACGGATCAGAACCCCCTGGAAAGATCTGAACCCCCTCCCCCCCAAAGAACGCAGGCATCGAGGAACGTTTTATTGAAGAAAATGTTCCTCGATAATGGTGTTAAAAAATATACATCTTTCTTAAAAGAGATGTAATTTTTAAAAAATTTTTGTGTTCCTAGTACGTAGAAGCAAACATTTCATGTATCTTTAAGGGGACAAGGGACGTTAAATATTCAAACTTTGTATTTTGATTTTACTTGTAAATCATATGTATAGTTTTGTTTTCACAACAAAATCATAGTTGTCTAACATGATAGTTTTGCATCTATATTGAAACTAAAAATTAAAAAAAATAATAATTTTTTAAAAATGAAAATTGATATTTTTTCAGAAAAAAATACGTCTTCTTATTTTTTATTTAAAATATCCCATGCGCATGTCCAAATTTAATAAAAAGCGACATATTTTTTGTTTAATATACTCTTGCAATATATGTATGAACATATCTGTGCATTCATTTTTTTATGTGTGACAAAGGTAAGCTTTATATAAAAAATAAATTCATGTGAGATGAAGCTTTTTTTTTTTTTGTTGTTGTTTGTTTCAAATTCCATCCTATTGTCTCACATTTAAATTCCTATATCGCTATTAAATAACCTTTGTTTGAAAAATTTAATGCACAATTAATATTCATACATGCATTACAAGTGTATCTATAAAAAATAATATACGGCTTTTTATTAATTTGGAATGCGCTATGAGATAATTTTGAAAAAATATTTATGGCCCATTTTTTTTTCTTAAAGATATATACCGATAATTTTTAAAAGGATTTAATTTTTTATTATTAGTATTAATGTAAATGTAAACCTTTGTTTTAAACAACTGTACGTATAACTTTGAGACTAAAAAATTAAGAAATGATAGTTTTCAATTTTAAAGTCCCCTTTGTCCCCTTAAAAAGTTTTAGAAAAGCAATTATTTCTTTTCTTTTAAGATAGAAAAATCGTATTGCCTGAAAAGGAAATAGCAAACAGCTCTTGAAACATCGTAAATTTTCTTCATTGATTCTCTTTATTGGGGCGAATGCAGCGAAAACATCTTGTTTAAAAAAGGGTGTGTGGGTGGTCCTAATTTCTCAGAAGCCAGCTACTGTCCCGTTTCTACAACTAAACAATCACCCCATGTGTCGCCCCTCTACTTCTGCTCTCCAACAAAAACCTGTAAGCAATGGAGTGAGAAAACTTCCGGCCTTTTCAAAAGACGAAAGCGTTTTGTAATTGATTACTATCGGCACTGTGTATTTTTTCTTACATAAATCAATGATGGACAAACATTTTTGTGGTTGAAAGCAATATGATTAAACACTAATATTTAATTAATTTAATTTGTAATTAATCTTTTTTTCTTTTAGTTATAGTTTTGTTTTAATATATTAATATACATTTCTTAAATTTTGAGGCGGGATGGATAAAAACTTTCAGACAGGCAGGGTGCTGACCCATGGGCCGTAGTTTGCCCAGGCCCCTGTTTTTTAAGCAATCTTTTTTTCTAGGTTTGAGACGTTTTTTCGACACTGCAATGCCTTTGTTGAGTTCGAACGCCCTCTCTACATTTTTGCGACCTTTATGCGAAGTGGAAGCTGAAATTCCTTCCGGAATGTAGGAAAAAACGCGGAAGAAAAAGATCTCCCTCCCTTTCCTCCATTTTTATTTAAATATTGTACATAATATATAACATACATATACATACATACATGCATATATAAGGTGTGTGTGTGTATTTACGATGTTTGAACATATGGTGAATTATTGTTTCAAATATTATAAAATACAAGCAACTTTTCTATATTTTGAGAATCCATCAATTCTGATCTATTATTATAATCACTGAAATTAACCGCATTAAGTACATAGGTATTCCCTTTTTGTGTTCGAGAACGATAAGTTTAACTATGTGAAGGTCAGCAAGTTCGTGGAGTGGAGATCTAAGAATGTAGTAGCAGGGGGGGAGGGAATTTTCTTTGTTGAAAGACGAAAACGTCCCGCGAATACACTCATTCAGGTCGAAATGAAGAAAAAAATAGGGTTTTCTTATGCCTTCTACACTGTTATAAATATAAGTTCAACCTTTCACCAAATAACCGGTGAAAACAGAGAGCTACAAGCAATGTCATAAACGTTTCACCGCTTTTGTGGTTCATTTGAAAATTCCTGAAAAATTCTAACCCAGGTCGAACCGAATTATCTGAATTTTAGGTTCGATATACGAAAAGTCGAATTTTCGGTGAAACCAACCAAAACAATATGGCTGCCCACGCTGCTCGCTCGCGTAGGATAGAGGGGATTCCGTAAAGGTAAGAAAAGTGTGTTAATTTTTTTCTCATTTTGAATCAATTAAGTCTATGAACAATGTATAATAGTTTTTGAATAAGTGAAAATATTAAGATATCCACACATATGCCATGGTGATGGGCATGGCCTAACCCTAATCATACGCGATCGACTGATGACACAAAATGAATCAATTATAATATTATTTTGGCAATGGTCACGAATAACAGCTTGATAGTTTTTGAAATTGAAACGATATACATTTAAAATGGGTCGGCTAATAAATTTTATTACATTACTGAATACTTCTGTTTGTCATGCTTCAACTCGTAATTGCGGGTACGTTAACCCTAATAATCGACGGTGTTGTTTACTTATACCGTACTACCCCTTGGAAACTGTTTTGTATTGTATTTGATTATTTTTTGTCTGTTTGTATTGTATTTGATTATTTTGTTTACTTTTGTCTGTTTGTATTGTATTTGATTAATTTTGTTTACTTTATATATAAGATTGTATACTTAAGTTTGTATTATCACAAATATTAGTGGCAGACTAATGACAAGCATGAAAGTTTTCAGTCTTTGACAACATCATTGATGCATTTGAGATGTAGTATTTAAATTAGGTTAATGAATTTAGTTATCCTGAATACAGTTTTATAATGAAATATTAGTTAATTTAATAAATGAACACATATAAAAGAATAACAGATAATGTGTGAGAATGCATAATAATTTATTTGTATCTGTATGATTCTACAGTCAAAGTTCAGTCTTTTTGAGCCGTTTTGTGCTTTCATTGCCTGTAATAAGGAAGGAAGGGATATAGACTTAATAAGGGCAAGAGGGACAACTGCCATCCCTTAGAAATTCAAGAAAATTTAGATATCACTTGTTTGAAAACAGTATTTTCTATAATAGGAAACACCCCTATCCTTTTCCCCAAATTTTTGCATGCCCATTTACTCCCATGAGGAGGGCAGTCTGCCCTGACTGTATACCTGAGGAAGCAACATATTAAAAAAAAATTCACGTAAGCCCTGTTACAGAAAGAAACTTATACATTTTCAGCTAAAGACACTAAATCAATGACATTCGGTATGACAAAAAAAAGTAAATAGGATAACCAAAACTAATTTATACAGTGCATGAAAAATTTGGGCAATGTTTTCATAATTAGAACTAATAATAACAATAAATAGATAGTACTGCAATTGCACATAAGATCCGAATGTTATTTCTTTAAAAATTCATAACTTAAAAAGCCTTGCCAGTTTAAAATTTTGCAATCTTATAAAGCAGTAATAGGTGATTAAAATATAAAAAATCAAGGAAAACAAAAAGGGGCAAGTTTTGAGATATTCAAGGCCAAGTCAATAAAGTGTCAATCAGCTGAAGCATTGTTCAGACAAAAGAGTAATTTTTATGGCGTGATTAAATATTGCTTTTATGTTTTACGCTAGGGATGATCCGGATAATGATTTGCCGAATATCGGATATATCCGACAGGTCTTTTGACTGGCATATATGGATATCCGGCATTAGATATGCTTTTAATTATGGTGTATGTTTATTGCTTTTTTTAAATATAATCTTAGTAGCAGAATTATCTAAATCAGTCTGCAATGCAGATTTAAAAATACAAAAATAGTCTGCAAGGTAATCTTCGTTGAAAAATAAAGGCTTATACAGCTACACGAAATCTAAAAAATATTCACCAGATGGTTTATTTTTTACACTAATTTTTTAATCTCCCTGGCCTGAAAGACCAGGTGCACATCTTGCTGGGTCAAATATGAAACGGTAACCAGGAAAAAAAACAAACTCATTTTAAGTTTTCATAAATATGCAAAATGAATTAACTGCTATTTTTTAAAAATAAAATATGTGCGTAAACAAAAATTATCTTTTCACAAATATTTAAAAAGATTTTAATTAATATATTAAATAAAACATTTGGATATTAAATTTTCCAATATTTTAATTTGTCATGTTTTTATACCATATGAAATTTAATATTTTGTTTAAAATCTAACTAATTAAGTATTATTTGTTTATATTAATTATAAAAGCAAAATATCTAATATTATTTCACGGTTGTAAAATATTAATTTAACATAATTATTTGTTTGCTTCTACCCTTTACAAATAAAAAAAGGAAAACAAAAATATTAACCTAAAAAAAATTACTATCAAAAGAATGTTAATTCATACTAAACTGTAAATAAACAGTCAGTGGTGAACCTAAACATCCATTTTTAAATTTAAAAAATAATTAAACAATAAAATTTCAATTTAAAATAAAGCCATTAAAATAAAATCATCAAAAACACATTCGTCATCATTAGCAGGTAGCTATTTTCAAGAAATAAAAAGCCGGCTTTAGGATTACCGTTGTCTTAACTTCAGATCCTCAAAGGGCAGGATTACCATAAAGGCTTCCTTTTTTCACGGCAAGAAAAAGTCGCCAAAAACAAAAAGTGCACCAAAAGGATACTAAAGGCTGCAGTAGCTGGATCCAGAAATTATTTTTGGGAGGGGCCTAAAACATTTGAAAAAAGCTTATTTCACCCAAACAAAATGTACGATGAAGCAAAATTTAAGTATAAAGTAATGTAAAACATTATGTGGGAGGGCTAAGTTATATAAAACAAGATTCATTTTATCTACTTAAAAGTGTATAATAATGCAGAATGTTACCCTTTAGCAATCTTTTTGAGGGGGGGCTGAAGCCCCCCTATACCCCTCCCCTGGATCCCCTACTGTAAAGCTGTACTATATTTTCAAATTTTTAATTGATCATTGTTGCTTGAAATACCTGTAATAGGCAAAACGAAGTACATTATTTTACTGCACAAGGGGCGAAAAAAGCAAAGTATGAGTTATAATCACAATATTACAGAGCTCATGTTAACCAGTGATCAATCTAAGGTTTTTGCAGAATGAGTAGAAGTACTCCTTAACCTTTTTAGAACGGAGTATTTCCTGTCCACAGGAACTACTTAACAGCAACGGACAATTGCATTTACCCACATCAATCATACATACTCACTGTTACACAATCTACTGTACACTGTTAGTGTTAACTGTTAAATTTCACTGTTTACATTACAAAGTTTATTTAGATTTCAGAGTTGAGCTTTGTAAATAAACATCATTCGTAAAGGGAGAATTCACGTCCGAAATCATGGATCATATACACGCCAATTTTATCTGGGTTCTAGAACATCGTTTCTGGCTCACAAAAAAGTACCGGTAACGTCATTCTGGTCCCACTAAACCCCTGGTAGTAACTCATAAACATGACTTAATAAAAACGGTTTTGGACCTAAAGAAGCTTTCAGCTTAGCACCCATTTAAAGACAGGTTTATACATTTAATATTTTTGTTGGGGAGGACCAAACACAACCCCTTTGGCTTCGTCTCTTGAGATTTCAGTACAAAACTTTAACATTAACATTCTTCTAGAAAAATTTGAAACTGCAATTTCAAATCTTCAATATAGTCGGTGGCACACCTAGTAGTCAAAATGTTGTGTTGTTAGAAATGCAGTGGTCAATATAAAAGTTAAAAAAAATAAAAGGAAAGGATGCTGGTTTTATGTTATAAGCTGGTGTGTGTTAGGGACGATTTCTGAGCGGTTAATTAAAAAAAAAATAAAGGGTAAGTGCTTTGTTTTAACGAATCTTTGCGATGTGTTAAGGTTTTTAATGTGAATTTTACATTGATATTTGATGTTTTTATGTTGTCATAAGTGTTATTTATGTGCTATTCTAATCATACTGACTTTATATGAGGTGTACAGCTAGGTTGTTTAATCCATGATGTTTTTTGAGTTGAAAATGGGCCAGCATTTGCCCAGTTTACATTAGTTGTACAACTAGGTTGCTTAATCCACTGTAGTTTTTTTAGTTAAAAACAGTCCACTGTTTGCTCATTTTAAATTGCCTGTTACTGAATTTGCTGACGTTTTTTAGGTTAAATATGCATGGTGTATTTTGTTTTAATAGTTTTTTGTTAGTGGAATATATGTAAATTTTTAAAAAAATGTGTTAAAAATACTTTGCTGATCGTGCAAAATGGTTGGCGACAGCCACCAAAAGCTCCAGTGACTGTCGCCAGTGTTTACATCGGGTGCGCACCGGCTTGTATGATTTTACCGGAAAAAGTAATAGCTCAATGATCTAAGAAAACTAGTGCAAATAAAACGAAAAAAGAAGAAAACACATCTATATGCAATGCAGTACCATCTATTTATTGTTATTATTAGTTCTAATTATGAAAAACATTGCCCAAATTTTCATTCTTATTTATCTACATAAAAATTATGTAACAGGCATACTTACTCAGAGGCATTTGTTTATGATAATGTATACATAGTGATCATATTTTTAGGCCTGATAAGTTATTCATGCATTGTATAAATTTGTTTTCTTTACTATTACTCTTTTTTTTGGGGGGGGGGAATAATACCGTAAGCAGGGGCAGGTTGAGTTGGCGACCTTTTTTTTGTCGCGTCTAACCTTGGCGACTTTGCTTTCTCGCCAAACATATACATAAACATATGTAGTATATAGTAAGGAAAAAATAAACCCCAAAACTTACAATACACTTATTCTAAAACACCTTATTAAAATCATTTGATAGACCTTACTTTAGAATCCAATTACAAACAAAATGAACATAAACAAAGCACTACCTCTGGGCTATGTGGTACGTTAAAAAAAAAATTAATATAAAACGTTCAAAAAGAGGCAAAATACTAAAATATGTTTCTGCAGAAAAATATTCAACAAAATTTCCCTTAAAATGTTAAAATCACAGTTTAAAATTAATAGAAAAACACTCAAATAAACAGACTACCTCCCCCCCCCCCCTCCCAAGATTCATTCAATTTTAATATCTTCAAAACCACACAAAATTTACAACGAGGGTTTCTACAGACCTGGAAAGTCAGGATTAGGGAAAAAAAGTCAGGAAATTAGCAAAAATTAAAGAAAGGTCAGGAAATGCAAGGAAAAATTGAATTTTGCAGTAAATCAAGGAAATATTTGCTGTTTGAAACCTAAGTGATAGAAATTGTTTTATTTTCATTTTCTCATTCAACCTTATAAATAATTTTAAAATGTTTTTCTTTATGAGCATATCTTGTGCAGTTGAAATATGCTTAATTTTATCCTAAATTATTATCAAACATGGTTTTTGTTAGAATCCAGTGATGTCAAATAAGATTCTTGGGGAGTAATTTCGGTTAGCGGGTGTCGGCTATTTTTTTGGCGATTTTTTTTTTCGCCAACATCCCCGTAATTTGGGCGTGTTTTTTTTTTGTGGTCGCCAAATTTTTCCGCGAGCGGAAACACAGTTATACTAAACAATAAATACATAAAATATTCACTCACCTTCACATATCCAAAGACACAGCTGTAATTCAAAGTATTCAGTAAGTATGATGAGGCATACAAAAAAAAAAAAAAAAAAAAAAAAAAAAAAAAATGGCTGTGGGGGTACATGAGTTCCACACTCCAAAATAAACTCACCAAACGAATATTCGAACAACGAAACTCACGCTAAACAACTACTTAAATGTAACCTTTTAAACTTACAAAAACTAACATCAAAAGCACATTCTTCGTACAAAAAACCCCCCTCAAAATACAAATTTAGCAAAACTAAACCCCCCCATCCACCAAAAATTTCCAGTACTGTTCCCAATCACTTTCTTCAATTTCTTCTACATCAATTTCAGGATCCTTACTACAACCTGCAGTAATTACTTCCTTCTATATTTTCCGATTTTACCGTTGGAACAATAAATTTTCTCATTTTCAATCCTTCTTTCCTGGGTCCCTGGATATACCCTCTTTATGTCACTCAAAAATTGAAATATTTTTTCTCCGTTTGTTGAAAATTTATTAAGTTGGGTACGTCTATAAAAATATAATGCCCATAAACTGAAAAGGGTGTTTGTGGGCCTCCTTACTTTTAACAGATTTTTTAAATGCTTATTGTTCGTTCTCGATATCATTTATGGTAATAATCAGTGGCCGTACCTGACGACATACCCTTTTCCCCCCTCCTTTGCACGCCATGAATTAATTTCAGTTAATGTGAACAAAAATCGGAAGTTTCCATAACAAAGCAAAAAATAATAGCCAATATATCTCTTATACTAATGCGAGTTTTCTCAAAAAAAGTATTTTACTAAGGGATCTAAAGTTCCGGAACACTTACTCTTTTTCTATTCTTGCAAACAAATCGATAGCCCACCTTCCTTCCACTATCATTCCAACAAGCC
Source organism: Cheiracanthium punctorium (assembly GCA_038373885.1). Lineage (NCBI taxonomy): Eukaryota > Metazoa > Arthropoda > Arachnida > Araneae > Cheiracanthiidae > Cheiracanthium > Cheiracanthium punctorium. The sequence goes on along the minus strand of JAWZYV010017813.1, from coordinate 21,386 downwards.
ATTTCCGAACCACACAGATCACAAAAAAAAACACTGCGTCCTGTGCCGGGATTAAGCCCACATCAAGTTAAAAAATCCAATACCTTTTCATCACTTTCTAAAATCAAAAACATGCTAAAAATACTAAAATTTTACCAACAACGGATGCATCATAAAATTTTTAAAACCACACAATCCAAAACATTAAGAACCATTGTCACTAAAATTCTAAAAAGCAGACGAGGTTCTTTAATATGTCAAAATTTCGTAAAATGTTCCGGACAAATAACTCACGTACCCCACAGCAAACTAAACTAAAAATGACGAAACAAAGCTCCAAAAACATCCCCCTTTTAAAAGTTCCGATCACCGGTTACAGTTAAAAAACCGTCAGCCAATCACAAAATTCCCTTAACAAACATCCACAGTGGTTCAACGCAACAACCAACCAATTTTCTCCAAACAACAGCATCAGCCAACACCTCAACTCAATCCACACAGGTTTACAACGGACATCGACTCTAAAGCTAAAGTAAACAAACTTTCGACCAAACTCCAATCTTGGCGACTCATCACCGCTTGGCGACGACACCCGGTAACCGAAGAATCGCCCGATTCTTGTATATATTAATTTTATTACTATTATTATTATGTAAAAAAAAAGGTGCAAAATATATAAAAAATTATTTAAAGGATGTAATGTTACAAATAGAAACAAAAAAATTCGGGAAGCACGCTAGATTAAAGTCAGGGAAGAGCGTGATAGATGTCAGGGAAGCAAAAGCTGTGAAATCTGTAGAAACCCTGTTACATTACTAAAAACAGAAATAAAATCAAAAACTCACCACAAACAACCCCAAAATCCTTATACATTAATTCATATATAAACCTAAGTTATTGTACCTGTTTTCTGCAAATCCGTGATAAGTAAACCCATATATCTAATAAAATTTATCCACCTTTCTTAAAACACTAAAAATCTCTCACGAATAATTATTCAGCAATTCACATAAAATTAAAATAACACAGGGGAATACGGGTCTAAGTCGGCGTGTCGGTTGAGTTGGTGATTTTTTTTGTCGCCAGCGGCTAACCTTGGTGACTTTTTTTTCGCGCCAAACAAAACATAAACATACGTTGACACATAACTAAACAAAATGAATGTTTTAAATTAATATGTAATAATAATTAATAGTAATAATTTAAATAAAAATAACAGTTTTAAATTAATAGAAAAACATCAAATAAACCCACTACCTCTCCCCCACACACACACAACTTCCCACAAACAACTCAAAAAATACCATATATTAAATCATATTTAACGTGAATAGTGCACAGTGATTTCAAGAAAAATATAACTGCAAATATTTTCCATAAAATGTTTAAAAAACACTCTTTAATCCGAAAACCACTAGAATAAACAGACTACTTCCTCCCCCACGTGATTTTTGCAATTTAATCCGGCAAAAACACACAACATTTACACTATTAATCAGAATAGAATCAAATCTGATCACAAACAAACTCAAAAATCCTTATATATTTATTCATATTAAACCTAAAAATTGTTAACGGGAATTCTGTTAAATCATGATGCAAACCCATATAACAAATAAAATTAACCATCCCTCTTAAAACCATTTAAATTTTTTATTTTTTTCATCCCAATTCACAAAAAATAACTATAGTAAAAACCTAACATAATTATGAAAAACATAACACCATAACTATTCTCAGCTATACACTGCTGTCACCTTGTAAAGCAAGGAATAAACATTGTCAAATAAATAAAAGCACCACATACCTGTAATTTTATTTCATGAAACAACGTGCGTTCATCACAAAATAAAGCCAATTACAAGCATTCAAAATAAGCATGACAACTATACCTCAACACACGCTATATACATATTCTTCACAACTCGCAACAAACATTTTCAAATTTTTGTCAAAATTCACTTGATAAAGAAATAAGAAAACAACTCAGGCATATAAAGGAACCGATTTCATTACAGCTCTACACAAATTATCTACATTTATCATAAAACCAAACAAACATTCCACTTTTTCAAAAATAACCATTATAAAATACAAAAACTTCAGCAGACGGACATAACTTCCATTCCCGGCAAATTCAAGTTTCAGTTATTTTGCCAGTTAAACTCCTTGAAATTCGTTCAAACCAATCACATAATTCCTTCGAACAGCTTAGTTTCTCATGACAACATAAAACAACACAACTCCGCCGGAAAGGTTGCCGAATAGGTAATCTCGATTGGCAACGCTGCCAGGATTGTTTACTACATATTAGTGAGCTTTGGCAACGCATCTCCCTTGGGCGATGGACACCCGCTTACGGTATTATCTCCTAACACAGCATACGATAACCTTTATATTAAATATGATACAATAGAAAGCAATAATCTCAACCGTAAACCAATACAGTAAATCATACAATGAATATTTAAATAAACCAAAAGCACATACCTCAAATCTTCTATTTAATTCCTTATGTAATGGCCTTGATGCATCAAAAAGCACCCCAAATAAGCAAAATTTAAGCCTACCGTGGATACATTAAATATTCTGCTCAACAAAACATATTTCAAATTTTCATATACAACCAACATACATAATTTCATACACGACACATCTTAACATAAAGCAAATTCATTACAGTTTTAGACAACTTATCTCATCATTTAATAGGAAAAAAAAAATGAAATTTCACTTCTGAAACATGATAATAAAGTAACTGTGCACTTTTCCCACCAACGAATCACAACAAACAAGCGTGTTCAACGGTTCATTTCAGGTTCGGTTACAGATAAATTCTTACAACCAATCACATAATTCCTTCAAACTTTATTCCCAGTTAATTCTCTTTGACCAATCACATAATTTCTAATCACATCATGAAACAACAACAGAACTCAACTACACCTCAACTCCTTAATATGGGTTACTGAGAACATGACACCATCGTAAACATGTTTACCCTTCTTCACAATTTGGCGAGTTTCATACTTGGTGATCTGCCCCCCGGTAACGATATTACTCCCTTTTTTCGATAAATTTTCATCATTAGTTTCAAATGATTTAATTCAAAAATCAAATTTCTTAAGTTAATTTCTTTGACCAATAACATAATTTCTAATCACATCATGAAACAACAACAGAACTCAACTACACCTCAAACTCCTTATAAGGGTTACTTGAGAACATGACACCATCGTAAAATATGTTTATCCCTTCTTCACAGTTTGGCGAAGCTTCATACTTGGTGACCTGCCCCTGGTAACAGTATTGTTCCCTTTTTTCTTTAAATTTTCCTCATTAGTTTTCAAATGATTTAATTCAAAAATCAAATCCTTTTGGGATTGTTTCCATGAATTTAGTAACCGTTTGACTGCAATTAAAGTCATGACAAATAACAATGTCATGAATGTTCTCCCTCAAGAGTTTGATAAATATCTTAAAAGATCAGTTCTTGAAAGAGACATTTTCATTCAACTGTCCAGGGGGTCAGTGACCCCCGCCCCCCCCCTCCCACCTCCAAAAAAATTGTTTTTTCTGGATACGTGCCTGGTAGATGGGGACATTTTCACAGCAGGCTATACTACAGCAAGTACACTATTCAATTTATAGTGGGGAAAAAAGGTAACCAAAATCTTACAAAGATTGAAAAACAGTGTTTTTGTACACTAATTTCTTCCAGTAATAATTTACTCCAATCTTTAAAAAAAGATAGAAGTACTTATTTTTTTCCCCTTTTTTCTCATGAAAAAAATATATTCTAAAAAGTATATGAAAACAAAATATTTTCACAAAACTTTTTTTTTTTTTGCATTTTTTTATTATTGCAGGTTTTATGAATTTATTCATTTATTATGTTATATTTATGTTATTTCCTCTATATAATTTTAGGCCGGATGTACTGGCTAGATATTTGTAATATCCGGCTACTGCTAATCAGGGGTGCAGAATATGTTCGAATGCCCGAACGAGATTCGGTGGAAAATTTTTCTCCCAAGTATATTTTTAAAAAAGGGAAGAAAAAAAAAAAGAATTGATTTTTTATAGTATTGATGTATGATATATGGCAAATGGTACGCTGGCAGCTCACGGTGCGATCTGCCAAGGGGGGGGGGGGAGGGTGCCGAGATGCAGTTGTTAATTCATAAGAAGCTAGCTATAGATATTCACTTAAAACTAAAATGAAAATATGCTTCAGTTTGGGGGGAATTTTAGATAGAACAAATTGTGTTCTGGGGAAATATTGAGTCCTAAACATTTTTCTGCACCCTTGCTGCCAAAATCCCTTGTCAAGAACCTCTTTAAAAATAGAATTAAAAAACTTGGAACACATTAGCAGCCATCAAAAAGAGAAACCGTTGTTTACTAAAGCTGTACCCTACTGCAGGGGGCAGCAATAAAAATAACCAATGAAGCCACCAAGAAAAATATCAAAATTCCTATAAAGCCTAATCAAACTATCGTCAAACGAATACGTAGTGATCAAGACTCAATAGATAAAAATGAATCAGCCGGAATCTATAAAATAAATTTTACCTTTAATAAATCAAATAAATCTGGGTGCTATATAGGAATGACTAAAAGGAAAATTAAAGAAAGAAAAAAAAGAACGCTTTAACAAAATTAAATTCAATAAACCCAGCACATCTCTCTCAAAAATAGCCAAGAACAACTATGCACTTAACATTGGAAGCACTTCAAATCTTAACTACAGATGGCGCCATTAATGGCATGACACATGCGCAGATCGATCCGGGATGGGGCGAGGCATTGAGGAAGAGGATCAGTGCAAACAAGAAACGCCGATGGCTGAGGAAGGTGGTGGTTGTCACCGAAAGCTGCTAACAAGGGATTTTTTATTTGTGTAGTTTTAACCTTTTAATATTTTAATGCAAGTCCTTCTTACTACTTTTAATTAAATGTTTTCTCTTATTGTCTGTTTTTACATCTAAAACTCTACCAACCAGGGGCATAACCAGAGGTGGCGGGCTGTGTGGGGTGAGCGCTACCGAGCAGTCTTCCAGCCCCCCCCCCCCTACAATTTTCAAAGACTTTAGTAAGTTTACCCATAAATACGAAAATTTAGAAACGAACATTTGAAAACCATAAATTTTTACATCTTTAAGAAGACTCATTGTTTTGAACCAATTTCTCTTTATAATTGCAAGGTGCATGAAAATAAAAATCGTTTAAAAGTAATATGACATAGACTTTGATTTCGATTTGGGTTTCATTCATTTTGGTTTCCATTTTTTGAGTATTCTTATTTCAATGTACAGTGAAAATGTTGAGTATTTTTTAAAATTGTCTGTAATATCTGTAATAATTTAGAGTGATAGACTTTGGCATTCCATATCTGTTTCTATGTTATTCCACTTTTAAATGTAAAACAGGATTATATTTTATACAACTTTTTTCATACTGAATAAAATTAATTTTCATATATTGTTGCACAAAATATCATCAAAATAAATTTCAAATAACATAATTCATTATGGTTTTTAGGTTTATAAAATGAATACTATGTGTCCATTTAGCCAGGAGCGTCTCTAACTTTCCAATTGCTTGTGTGTTAGTTTAACTTTTTTTGGTAAATTGTTAAGGTAATCTGGAACGATTTTCCAAAAAAGAAGTGTGATTTAAAGTGCAAGAGTTTTTATATGTAGAGTCTATGCCAAGTCCCCCACGGAATGCAATCCCCTCCCCCCTCAGCCTAGAGCCTAGATCCCTTGCGCAGATAATTGGAATAATAGCACATTTCAACATGTCATTTTGTTTTCATTTTTTAATATTATTGAAGATGATAGGAGTATTCTTAGTTTAATATAAAATGAAATTGTTTCAGTATTAACATGTTTATGAATATCTAAAATAATGTAGACTCTTAAATTTTGATATATCGTTGCACTTGAATTTCTTTGTTAAATCATTTTAAAATGTTAACAAGAATGATAATTATTAATTATTGAAAAATTAATTTGTTCCTGCTGTACAAATACCATGAGAATGAATTTAAAAGTATATTTTATTTTATTTTAATTTATTTTTTTAGGTTTTTACAATTAAAATTACAGAAATCCGTTTAATATATGTATGTTTAGAAGAGAGGACTTTGTATGACAGTTTGTATATCTGTTTGGTTTGTTTTAATACAGGAAAAAGAGATATTTATTACTTCGTTTTTTTTTTTTTTTTTTTTTTTTTTTTTTTTTTTTTTTTTTTAATATAATTTTAAATGTAATCTGTAAAAAGTTCCCAAAAGAAATGTAATTTAAATGTGCTCTGTCTTAAAGTAGTGTGACATTTAATTAAAGTCAATTCCCTTTATGGGCATTTCATTATTTAGTAAAATAACAAATAATATTTTTATATTAGTAAAAATTATCTCTGATGAATGTTTGCCAAGTAAATAAATAATAATCCAAAGTTTAGTATTTTTGTCTCGTTTGGACTTCTTTGCTAGGGTACTTTGCAGAATAGTTTTTCACATTTGACTGCATGCATTTTCTTCACTCCTATGAAATTATCATTAAATGCAAAAAGATTTTATTTGTTATGCTATTATTAACTTAATTAAACTTCATCTATTCTTTCAGAAGGGAGATTTGCTTTGTTCATATGTGTACTGAAGACTGATTTGAGATCTTGAGTTCAAGGCATGGAAGTATCGTCGATTTTGTACCACCTACATTAGCATATTATATAAATAGATGTGTGATAAACACACTGTGAAAAGAGCTAAAAGATTTTCCTTTTTTGTGCATGCATTGTTATTTTTTAATCTAGCTACTATGTGACATACATAACCAGTAACAAATATGCTTGCTTCACTTGACATCATTGAACTGTTAATTTGCATTTTTGCGTGTGTGTTACTGCTATTATGCTAATATTTCAATCTAGTTGTACCGTTCCCAGCATACAAATATCGTCGATTTTGGTACCGCATACGTTAGCGTATTATGTAAGTAGATTATTTTAAAGCATTGCAGCATTTTAAACTTATTGTATTATATTTGAAGCACTTTTTACATAAGCAGGAGAAATAATTTTTCTGCCCGTGAGAATTCAAATGTGATTTCTTTACCATATTTTTGACCTGTGAATTGTATTACATATTCGAAGGCTCCTCATGAGTTAATCAGAAATTTGTTTTCCAAACTTTCTTCAACAAACACAGCATGGATCAATGTACGTCATTACTATCAAATCATTGTCATTACTATCAAATAGATCAAATTAACAGAACATTTAATTTTAAAATAATTTTTTGGATGTAAAAAAATTAATTTCTTTAAATAGGCTTAATTTATTAGAAATTATTTTTTTTTAAAGAAATTACAGATTTTATTTCTGTAGTTTTATGAACTACTTATGCACGCTTGGTATTAATAGATTATCTCATGTAGTTTGATTAATGTTCTAAAATTTCTAGTTTGTTTGTAAAGAGGGGGTGGGGCACTAAGTTTGTCTGCTTGCTAATTGGAGTTTTTGCAATTTGACTTAAATTAGATGCATTTGACTCAAACATTTTAAGATTGTACTGCAGTCTGAATTTACTCAACTTTTTATTTTTGTTTATCTTATTTCTGAGATGCTAATAATGTTTTATGAATTCTGAATATTGTAAATTAAATGGTTTTTTTTTCTTTTCCTCCCCCAGTTTCTGGTTATCAACTTTCTTCCTGCGAATCACCAATAGGTATTAGATGGAAGATGATAGCAAAAGGGAGGAAAAATATATTTATTTATTTATTTCATGAAATGCAGATTTATTTTGTATGTAATAAAGAATGCTAATAAAGGTTTTTAATTTTAATTATGTTTTACTCTGAGTATCATTAAAATCTCTCATTATTCTTTTTATTGAAAAAACTATTGATAGTGTAATTGGAGGGTACTTACTGATCAAGTCCTTTCACTACTAAGGCCCAAACTACTAGCCATTTCATATGGGAGCACCCAGTTTAAGCGTGAAAAGTTTGAAAATGGAAATGTTGGTTACGGCCAATTATCTACACTAGGGGATCTAGGCCGGGGGTGGGATTGCCTTCTGTGGTGAACTTTCTAAGGGGTCCTAACCCGTATTTACACAAAGTTCTGCAGAAAACCACGTGAAAACTCCGAATGGTTAGGTCGGCGGGCATGACCTGTTTGAAAAGTTTGGAGCTAGGGGGTAATGGTGATGATGGATTTTTCCTAAGTTTAAAAACAATCCTTCAACAACAATGAAAAGGTAAGGTAAAATATATTCACAAGGTTAAATTGTAAGTTTCAGCATAAAATATCAAATTGAGCAGGATTGTTTAGCAAATTTTGTATAAGTTACCCTGAAAGGCTTTACGCAATTATTTTGGTTTAGAGATAGTGCTTAATGTATGTGAAAAAGAAACTTCTACTTTGTGAATAATTGTTTATTCACATCTTTTTTTCATGTGGTACTAACTCCACCTTGTTTAACTTAAGTTACATGCAGGAAACAGAATCGTAATATACAATTTTTTATTTTTTGGACTAGATCAGCATAAAATTAGGTGTGTGTAAGCAGAATTTAATGTAAGAGCTATTTATTTATTTTTCTTTTTGCTACCATGTAACCAGTGGCGGATCCAGAAATTCTGTTTTGGAGGGGCTAAATGTTGAAAGAAGCTTATTTCACCCAAGCAAAATGTACAATAAAGCAAAATTTTAGTCTATACCAATGTAAAAACTTTTTTTAGGGGGGCAGGGGGGGGCTAAGTGATTAAAAAAGATCACTTTACATATTCAAAGTGCATACTGAAGCAGAATGTTACCCTTTAGCAATCTCATTTTTGGGGGGCTGAGACCCCCTAACTCCTCCCCTGAATCGCTACTGCATGTAGCAATATGTATCAATGATACAATTTTCTTTACATTTTACAGCATATGTACTGATTAAAAGTTAATTACAGCACAAATACCATAAATTATTTTTACAGCCTATGTACTGATTAAAAATAATTTACGGTATTTGTACTATAAATTTCGTTTACAGCTTACATACCATTTTAAAAATTAAATATGGTGCTTTTACCGGAAATTTCATATACGGTATATGTACAGGTAGTGTAATTTTTTACGGTACATATACCATATAGGAAATTTATGGTATATGCACTTTTTTAACGGCATATATATATATATATATATACTGTAAAATATTTTATGGTACTTAATGCCATTTGTGAAATTTACGGTATATGTACTCATCCCAAAGCTGCCAGTACATGTACCGTAATTTGGGTCTGAAATCTTTTCCAGTGTATAAGAGTGGTGGATTATTGCAAGTTTGTCTGGGGGAGGGGGGGGATTGTTACTTAGAAGATTGACATATACATCCATTTTATGGAAGTAAAATAGGATCTTTTACATTAATTTCTTTTTTCTCGGGGAGGGGGGCGGTCGCCCCCTCTGCCCCCCTTGGGCGGATTAATGCGAGTTTGTCGGGGGGGGGCAGTTAGAAAATTGACATATATATCCATTTTATGGAAGTAAAATAGGATCTTTTACATGAATTTCTTTTTTCTCGGAGAGGGGGCGGTCGCCCCCTCTGCCCCCCCCTTGGGCGGATTAATGCAAGTTTGTCGGTGGGGGCAGTTAGAAAATTGACATATATATCCATTTTATGGAAGTAAAATAGGATATTTTACATTTTTTTCTCGGGGGGGCGGTTGCCCCCTACCCCTTTAATCCGCCTAAGGGCAGATTAATGCAAGTTTGTCAGGGGGGCAGTTAGAAAATTGACATATATATCCATTTTACGGAAGTAAAATAGGATCTTTTACATTAATTTCTTTTTTCACGGCGGGGGGGGGGTCGCCCTCTCCGCCCCCCTTTAATCCGCCCTCGGTGTATAAATAAAACATTAAAGAGAGTTTTCTTATCTTGGTTTAATCTTATACCATACATTTGGTTAGAGAAAAAACCTCGATGTTGTTCAATCACTTACCGTACATTTGGTTAGATATAAAACCCTAATCTTGGTTCGAGCTTTAACCATATAGTAGGTTAGAGAAAAATTCTATATATTGGTTCAAGCTCTAACCATATAATTGGTTAGAGAAAAATCCTGTATATTGGTTCAAGCTTTAACCATACAGTCGGTTAGAGAAAAATCCTAGATCCTGGTTCAAGGTTTCACCGCAAAAATGGTGCTTGAGGAAGCACCACTAAAATGGTGAATCCTAGCACCACATTTTTCAAAATATCGGTTGCAGCTAAATTCGCACCGGAATTTCGGTGAAACGTTGAACTATTTTTCTAACAGTGTAGAATTTAAAGATGTCACTTAAAAGATTTTGTCTTCTGCATGAAACGTGCACTTTTTATTGAAAATAATTAAATAAAGACGTAGTTACTTATGCAATTAATTTAATAAATTGATCGTTTCATTTTATTATTTGTTCAATTCATTTGTGTTAGGACAAGGACCACAACACAGGGAGTAGAGGGATGACTTGGTTTTATAAATATTTTTTCTGTTTTTTGTTTTAACGTTAATAAAAGTCATTTTTTACAAAGTGGTTTTTGAGAATCCACTTTTGAGAAGACTTCCAAATTTGCACCACTGCAAACTTCAAATGATAAGAGAATACTAAAAGTATTGAGTTTTAAGCAGTGGTGTAGCCAGAAATTTTTCATGGAGGGTGGGGGGGTTACGACTACTGCAACTCACATATATATGTATGTATACGTGTGTGTGATAAGGGAGTGAAGATTATACATTTTGTATGGTGAAAAATTCCTCATGGGAGGGGGGGGGTTGTTAACCCCCCGGGGTTACGCCACTGAGACACACCTACACGATGGGTATCTGCCTAGGAGAGGGCGCCTTAAGCGGAATACTTTTTAAAGGGTGCAGGCTCCTATTCATCTGGAGAAAGCCAACTAAAATTCTAGACCTTTAGATAGATAGCGGGGCAGTGAGCCACGACCCTCAACCTTCATATACCATATTCACTATCTTATCCTTTCGGCCACGGTTGGCCCAGAATTAAAGTACACAATAGTATTTATTTGAACCTACTTACTGAAAAGTTAAGAATCAATCATTCATGCTGTTTTTTATTTTAATTTATATGGGGTGAGGAAATCAAAAGAAAACCCTGATAATTCATTGCATTGGTTTATTTTTTTTAATTTTGAATTAAGTTATCTCAATAAATGTTTTAGTAAATTTCTACTTCTTATTTATTTAATATTCCGTTATTTGCTAAGAAATAATGATTATTTAAATAAATAGCATTAAAAAATATTTCTTAGTTTGAAATGTTTATTTCAATTTACACTCTGTCCATTGTAAGAAAAATAAAAATGTAATTTCTCTCTCTCTCTCTCTCTCTCTCTTTTTAACTAATAAAGAATCAAATAAAGGACTACTTTTTCTTATTATTTAAAACAACAAGAACTTTGCCAACTAAAAACTAAATAAATAAATAAAATAAAATTGGCTAAATAGAACGAATAAAAGTATACTATAATATTTATTTGAACCTTTATATGAAATCATAGAAAATTAATATGAATTCAAGAAAGAAATCTTACAATATGAAAAATAATTCTCTAATAAAATTCTAATTCTTATAAGGTTCGAATGAATATTCAAAAGCTATTAAAATTTATAAACATGAATTTGATTTAATTGAACCCCCCCCCTTTGCATACACCACTGTATATATATATATATATATATATATATATATATATATATATATATATATATATATATATATATAATATATAATAGCTTACTTACGTAAAGTGAAATCCCAAGATAATCCATTGATAAAGTGAAAAAATAGAAAAGTAGATAGCACATGGTGCCAATTAACGAGCTTATACCGGATAAGTGTTTAAATATAGCCTTTTAAGGCAATGAAAGAGTGGATAAATTGGATATAAAGCGCCAAATTAGAACAGGTGTGCTTTTTAAGCCTAACCACATGTAACCACAAATAGACGGAAAATGGAATTAATATTGAAATGGTGTGCTCTATCATCAGGCGCCACCGCACATATATATATATATATATATATATATATATATATATATATATATATATATATATATATATATATATATATGTAAAGAATGGGCCTTACGCCATTCCTTGTTGGAATGAATATATATATATATATAAATTTTTTCTGCATACACATAAGGTTGAAAGCAGAAAAAAAATAGGGGAAGGGGTGGAGATGTGGAGATATGTAGCGCAAAATATTTTCGCCTATAACTTATTTTTAGTCCACGCAAATAAAAAACTACTAATCCATTGACAAAGATTTCGGGGGTGGAGGGGATCACGGCTTTGTAGATATACATATATTTTATAATGAATAAAACATACCCCCCCCCAGTGTCAGTATGCTGTACTATAGCTGCAATAAAATTGCTATAGGCTGAAGGTCCCAGGTTCAAACCAACACGCAGCTGTCGATTTAACGGCATGGAGTTTTAGTCGACTTTTTACAGATGTAACGTAAATACGCGTTAGAGTCTTTTGAAATGTCCTCAGACCAAGGTAACCCCCCTCCCCCCAAACCAATAAACAGATAATCCCTCGTCTAGGCTTGCCACAGCACAAAACTTAAAATTACTATTTAATCCTGAGTATTCTGAATACTTCTGAAGCTGTGATTTTTCAAGATATTAACAGCAAAAATTTCTTATTTTATAATCAATAGCGATTTTTTGAAAATTTCCAAAATATGAACCTCAAAGTTTGCATAAATAAAAAGTGGAAATGATAGTGACAGTAAAATACCTTGCGTGACTAATATTTTCCTTTTTTAGTTCTTGAAATAATTATAACATTACTGATTTTTAAATACGCATTCATAGTTTAAAACAAGTCACAATGAGCGGAATAGCAAAAAGAGGCTGCGGGGCCTGGTCCACCCCGGGTGCCAAGCTGAAAACAAATGTATCGGTAACGGCCGAACACCGAAAATTAGAAAGAATGGGGCAGCAGATTGCCGGACATATGCGCTGCACACAAAGCTATAGTACTTACCATATCCATGACTCAAATTACCGTGTTTACGAAACCCATACAGCCCTGTAGGAGTTTATGGGTAGTCGAATTTTTCTCACTGTATTGAATGCAACTATCTCTTTGTTGGGTTTGGGTGGTCCAATCTTCGCTGAAGTGAATTTAAAAGCCCCTTCTTTTCCGCTGGACAGCTATATGGCCTAGAGGCTGGGCAGCAGGGAAGAAACAGAATGAACTGTTCAAGGGATACGAAATCTGATTCCTTCTTATCAAGTTTGCACCTCGCAACGTATTGCTTCACTTTTGCGCTTATTTAGTTTTTCCGAGAAGAATTTCCAGGCGGTCGGGCTCCCCCCTCCCCCGAGAAACAAGCGCCGAACGAAGATTTTAAAAGGCAAATTTGGTTTGCGTGCTTTGAAATTTTTTGTAAAGTATTTTTTACAATACATAAAATAACGATAAATATTGGTAAACAAGTTGAAAAGCGCGGGGCCCTTACGAACGCGGGGCCTAAAGCGTACGCCTATTACGCTTTATGGGAAATCCGCCACTATTTACATGTGCGTTACTGCAAAGCCCATCAGCCTTTCGAACTTTACCACAATGGTGGTGATATTGTTCTGTGTAAAATGCGGCTCTATACATATGTATATATAATATAATATCCATATTCGTAACTTGTGGAACGGAAGGGTGGGAGGGGGGTGTAGGCAACCAGAACGTTCTTTTCACACATCCCTCTTCTCTAAAAAAAAAAAAAAAATATCGATAAAATTCTTGATGTAAAATACAGCCCCCACGAATACCTAAAAATAAATTTATTTTCATTCTGAAATTAGTTCTCTAAAAAGGATCGATGACAACTCTCTCTCTCTCAAAAAAAAAAAAATCCGTATCTTGCGTTGAAATATAAAAAATACAAATCCTATGTTTAGGCAGAGCTTTGTGGTAATTAAGAACTTATTTGTTTGAATTTACTGTAAATGACATTATTTCCCGGTACACCTAATAGCAATATTACGAATAAAGCGGATATAGTACGCCTTTATTAAATCTCTACTATTTACTTTAACGTCAATTTCAAGTCTCTAAAATATGTGTAATTTTTATATTAATGAAAACAAGATTATATTAACGATAATTATAATTATTTGCCTAATATTTCCAATAACATTACCGTGTGTGCATTTTTAGATTTCATTATAGTATCTCAGTTGGTTAATAGACGTCTTATTTTTTGTTTATATTTTAAATTACTGAACAGTTAATTTGTTGACGACTATCCGTTTGTACTTTTCCACAATAATTTTTAGCGATAGTACTACAGTCGTTATGGTGGCCCTGTTTACAGAAAAATTAAACCATAATCCCCCTAATGTTTATCCAGTGTGGATTTTTTAAAAAAATGAAAAGACATCTAACAGGCGAAGATAATTTTAGAATAGGAACCCAACTGCAAGGTAAAATGATGGGGAGGAAAAAAAATTATAAAAGTTTTGCAAGCCGAAGGAAGGGAAAACATGATAATATAAACGAAAAGAGAAATAGTTTTTAAAAAAATTGCTTGCATTTCTTTCCGTCCGATATTAATATATAAGAATAAAAAATGTCATTTTAATCTCTTTAAAATAGGCCAACGATAGGGATTTAACCGCCCCTAGAAAGTTGTCACCAGGGTGCCCCCCCCCCCCCCTACGCACGCCGCAACGTGCGGGAAAGTTTGAGGATAATATCGGTACAAGGATATTCAACCATATTTCAACCTACTCAGACTAAGCATCAATTGCGAATGCAAATTGCTCTACTTCTAATCTCTCTCTGATATACCCGAAACGCGATTATCACAGGGGCAAGGGGGGGCGGTAGTCCTGTGCCCCTGAAGAAAAAGGGGGCCCATATATATATCCCGATTATCTAAATTATAAATTCATATGTACTGAAATAGTAATTGTGGGGAAAAAACTGAATTTCCTCTATAATATAGGTATTACCTAATTGTCTATCACTAGATCAAGTTAGAGATATTTTTGGGGGGTGATAAATACGATTTGATTAAAGTATACAAAAACTACAGTTAACTGAAATGCAATTTTCGAGTACAACAGCGGTCAAAACTGGGTTAAAATGCTTAAAAAAGGGGGGCTCAGTAAAGGGGCTTAATGCGTAAAAAAGGGGATAGTAAGGGGGGCCCCAAACTTAATGCCCCGGGCCCTGTCTAAAAGTGGTCAGATTTGAACATACCGTACCGCCTTTCCTATTTACTTATTATTTTTCTTTCAACTCTTCTCTGTTTTCTTTTTTTTCCGCCTCTTTCTTTATCCTCTCCTTTAAGTGTTTTGTATATCTCTCGTCTGTTCCAATTTTAAATGTTACGTGTTTGTGCGTATTGTAGAGTGCTGATAGTATACCAGGACCGAAAACGAAGGAGACGCAAGTTAAACGGTAGAGGCTTCAGGCAAATTGTCGCTTTTCAGATCGTATTTATGCGAGACGGAAAAAAATGCGAGAATTCTCGCGAGAAATCTCGCGCGAGACAAGACTCTGTCTCGTCTCGCGTCTCGTCCCGCAAAATATTTTCTTTCTCATCTCGCGTCTCGTCTCGCAAAAAAAATGCCTGTCTCGTCTCGCGTCTCGTCTCGCGAGACAATGCGAGAACGCGAGACAATGCGAGAATTCTCGCGTCTCGCGTCCATCCCTAAGTTTGACTATGCTTGGCGAAAATTGTTAAGCAGTTTTGGTGAGCGATTTTAATAGATTTCTATTCCGAAGAAGTGTTTTATGGAACAAGGAAGGAAAACGCGGTACACTCATGAATTATGATGCCCATTCCAAACAGGATTTAAAATGTCTACGCGATATAGTTGGTATATGCCTATAGTTCGAATATGCCTGGCGAAGATTGTAAAACAGTTTCAGTGGGCGATTTTAAGATAGATTTCGATTCCAAAGATGTGTTTTATGGTACGGTACAGGAAAGAGTTGATTCCTATTTTAACGCCCCCCCCTCCCCCCACTCTCGCCTACCTAAAAAATCCCCGCACTTTGGCGAGCTTTGAAGTCATGGGTCTCTAGGAGTTATGCACAATTGTGTTTGGTAACTCGCGCCAGAAAACGATTGAGTGGGGCACCTCAACAGTAGCGCAGCCAGAATTTTTTTTTAGGGGGGTCCAGAACTCGGGAGATCAGACTCGGACTCGGGAGATCAGACCCCCCCTCCCCTTAAATGATCATGTTGCTGTTCTCAGGGCCCCCGTAAATGACACCCATATAAGTGTTCCTAGGGGAAGGGGGGGGGAATGGTCGTCTCAGACAGCACTCAGCAGTCATCCCTTCCCCGGAAGAAATGTTTCACGAATTTTACCTTTACAGAAAACATTTGAAATTTTACCCTCAGGCCCCCAGAAAGCGCAGAATCAGTGGGAATACCTATATTCTCCCCCCCAGTGGCGGACTTTGCTCTTGAGAGGCCCGAGGCGCAACTCAATTTTGAGGCCTCCCTCCTCAAAAAAAAAAAAAAAAAAAAAAAAAAAAAATCACTAACTCCTTTACATTATTACTAATTATTTTAAAATGCTTTAATTCCTTTTATATGTGGTTTATGTCTACAAACCAGGGCCTGACTTTCACTATAACACTTTTGTGCCCAGGGCACTTTTCAGATTTTGTGTCCTTTAGCTGGCTCAATTTTTGTGCCCCTGTATATCGTGTTAAACTCAATTTTTTGGCTTATTTCTCCATGTGTGCCCAGGGCACGAGCACCAAGTGTCCGTCCGATAGTCAGGGCTTGCTACAAAAGGAGTATTAAAATTTTAAAATAATTTTTATGTTTATAGATTTGTTCATCTTAAAAAACATTTTTTATCTCAATAATTTTTGTACTACGTTTCACTTTTCATGATTAACACTAAATAAACACCAGCATACGTCTAAGTATAACCCAGCAACTGCAGTTTTATATTGATTATTTTTCACTGTTAATTAATTACGTCAAATTACTTTTTGTGGACCACTGGCAAATGTCTTGTTTCAGTCATGAAAATTTTAGCCACATAACAGGTACTTTTGAAGGTCAGAACAAGGGAAACTTGATCAGAAACATGACTTTGACATCACAAAGTTCAGAAGAATTCTTTACTTGGATAAAATGAACCAAAAATTTAACATTCCTTCAAGAACATATATTTATAAATATTTAAATATATTCATAAATTTCCCGTTTGGAACTGCAAAACTAAGCAGTTTAAAAGTAAACTTTCTGTTTAGTCTAATTTTTGTCTTTATTCAAAAACTGTCAATAAGTTTAGGACTATTAATAATGAGTAATTAGGTATGAATAATATACACACATTATTCTATATTTTAAATAGAATTAAAAAAAACTACAAGAGAAATTTAAAAAAAAGCAATACTTTAAGTAGTTAAAGTACAAAAAATATTATTGACTTAAAAATAAATTCCACTTTATAATGGGTAAATGGGTATGCTCTAAGCTTCGGTCCTAGGCTTATATTATTAATGTTTAGCATTTGCATCTGCGACTATAAAATACATGCCGTATTTATAATATAGTTATCATAAATATTTTCTAGTTGAAAACAAAAAATTAAATTAATCATCATTTGTTTTTAAGTTTTTAATTAACTGTGTATGACATTCCAGTTCAAAATTTGTCTATCGATTTTAACCCACTATCATCCGATCGAGCTGAAACTTTGCACGCATGTGAAATTTCGGTGACTCTAAGTATTGCTTTCTTTAATTTTTCAATAATTTTTTTAAACTATCAAATAGCTTAACCCAATCCCCCCCCCCAAAAAAAAAGTGTTATCGCACATGTATGAGCTCATACCTTTTTAATTATTGGTCAGCAATTTTTTAGCACTGCATACTCGGAAAGTTTCGATTCCAAAAAAAGATAAAATCGGTTATCCCTAGCTTAAATTTCTAATTTTTAGTGATTTTTCGAAAGAAGATAAATTATTGTTTCCAATTTCTTTTACATCGTGACAACCAACAACAATTATATATTCTAGGTATATTTGAAAATTTCACTGAATACAGAGTGTCCTTTCCTAAATCATTTAAATGAAGAACGGCTGAAAAATATAAAATATTTAATTTTTGACAAATTTTTCAATCTCAAGCTGTAGAATAAAGCGGTTCAATCTTTTCTCTTTTAAAATGAGAAATATTCTTATCAGACTGTACACTTTTTGATTTGGGGGTGGGGGGCGGCAATCTATAAAGCAGGTGTATTTGAATGTCCTACTGCAATACCAGCTACTGAGCCGCAATCTGATTCAGTGCGGCCCAACCAGTGGCTGAGCGCATAGCACTCTAAACTGGGAGACGGAAGGTGCCTGGTTCAAAACCAGGTCGCGTCCGCCAACCTAACCGTTAGGAATTTTCCGTGGTTTCTTCCAAAACTTAGCGTAAATAGGGGTTAGAATCCCTTAGAAAGACCCCCCAAGGGGAGCACCCACACCCATCGGCATAGATCCCACTTGTAGATAATTGGCCGTAATCCCCCAACCCAACCCAACTAATTGATTCCGGATAGGAAAAAGGCATAGGGACTCTCTGCACCTGTATTTTTTTGGATAAAATATAGTGAGCAAATTAAAACAATGCAAAAAAATCTAGGAATTTTTCTTGGGAATAATGGACAGTTGAGGGCCCTAAAATTCCAAGGAATGTTGCATGAAAATACCAAGAACTTTATTGAACAGCCCAGGAAAGATCCACTGAATTGCATATTGTTCAGTAAAGTTCTTGGTATTTTCGTGCAACTTTCCTTGGAATTTAGGGCACCTCAGCTGCCTATTATTTTCAAGGAACACTACTGGAATTTTTTTAATTTTTTTTTTTTTTTTTTTTTTTACAATTCTAGTCCATTTTTAAGTGAACTGCCTGTTTTTTAAGGTCGTGAGACCACTATTCGGTTAAGTGACGGGTTGAACGAAACAGTAAAGTTTTCAAAGGGAAAAGTATACTTTCTGTATAGTATTTGTAAGTCTAACTTATCCTACTTTCCAAGGAACGTTTCTGGATATTTTTACAGTGAAATACGGAATTAAAGCATCAATTACTTATAAACTAAAAGTATTCGTATTATAGTTTAGATTATGCTCCAATGCTGTGAAGAGGAAAGGGAGTCTCCAAAGAAAAGATTGTTCAAAAACGCTTTCTACTCTAGAAGCAATCCTGAAACTATGAACAATGTCTCTTGAACAGATATTTACATATAGTTTTTTTTCTTTCTGAAAACCGAATTTGGAGGCCCCTTAGAAATATGAGGCCCGAGGCGCGCGCCTCATGCGCCTATTGGGAAATCCGCCACTGTCTCCCCCTTTTGGCAAGCCAGCGTATAGCCAGGGGGATATAGGGATTCATATCTCCCCCCCCCCCGACACTTTGGCATAAATTTAACGTTAGCTGTTAGACTTTTGTCTTGCAGAAATTTCAATTGTTCGGTATAATGCAAATCAATCAAATAACGTTTGCCATTATAAAAATGTATAATTGTAATAAAATTGCTAGTTATAAAGCTTTTATACATTCTTATAAGAAAAACGAAAGAACTAACGGAAAACTGTAAGCCTCTAATCGTTAACGACCGCTTTTCGAGATGGTGGAGTTCTTTGTTTCTTAACACTAAATAAAATACATTCAGGTGTTCTAATTCTAGTCCTATGTTCATATTTATTCTATTCATTAAAAAGTATCTCTCCTCTTTTAAAAACCTTTTTAATAAAACATAGCTCTAATAAATACACACAAACTCCGCATATCGTGTACTCTTATACAAAATACATCCAAAGAAAAATACTGAAAAGAAAAATTAATAAATCCCGTTCAAATTTTAACTAAATAGAAATTGTAAAATATTATTTATATACAATTATCATACAAACATGAAACATGCCAATTGAAGAAATTCATTATTGAAGAAATCAATTCACAAAATTATACATCAGCTCACATACATAGATTGTAGGTCTATTCAGGGACGTAGAAAGTAGGGGAGCTGGGGGAGCTGTGGCTGAAATATTTCCCTGAAATATTTTAAACGGGCTCAGTACACCCGTGAGAAATTCTCCCATGTTTATGGTACATTGTTTACCTCAAACCTGATTTCAAAAATATAGTCTACTTTTTCTAGGAAATTCACACAATATACCGCAAAGAGTCAAAAGCCAAGAGCCAAAAGAGCAGCTCTCCATATGTATTCGATACTTGGCTAAATATTTGTTTTTCGCATAGTTGGTAAAAAATAAGAAAAATTACCCAGCCTGGACACTCCGACTTGCCTAACTATACAGTCATATTTTGAAAGATTTATTACACCGAACATTTAAATTCATGTACTAAATAAAGCTCTTTTTTTGCGCGGGGGGGGGGGGGAGAGATAAAGGAGATAAAGGTGATTTAAAACGGGGACTGTTTAAGAGAACTCTTCCCCAGTGGTCTTTAAAAAGGAAGATAATAAACAAGTAGTCTTATGTTTTTTCAAGTAGTTTATTCTAGCTATCGCACTTTAAAATAGAATTAATAAAAGAATAACTGTAAATTTAAAAATTACTCTCCATGACAACAATTAAAGACATTATTTAAATAATGGTATCTCTTGTAAAAGTAATATTTTATCACATTATTCACGCAATTTTAATTTTCCTATTAAAATTCTTTAAAACTTTAATGTTTAAAAATTTTTTACTCAGAAAAAACTGAAATTAATTTAAAAAAAAACTTTTACTTTTTAATATATCTGCTGCAAATACAAAACATGCGTTCACTATTTCAAGTTTTGTAAAAAAATAAATGCAATAGTTGATTCTTCAATTGACAGGAAAAAAAAATTCAATAGACTAATTATGAACTTATTGATTCATCATGTATTATTTTTTTAAAAAACAATGAAAGAAAAGGAAATTAAAAAAAATGTGTGAATCTCGTCTTGTGAGTCGATTGTGTAAAGTCTCAAAATCCTTATTTGTTATATTACCTCGATCCTTCATTACCTAAGAAATTAATAAAATAAATAAACAGCTCTTCATATATTTTAGCATAATATGTGTTTAAAAAGTAATAATATTTGACACAAACTGGAATTCAAAAAAAGGTAATTTAATGTATTTGTTATCATTGACTACATTGTAGTTGCCAGTAATAATAAGCTTATGATATAGTTTTAAATAATCTTTATAAGTTGGATCATTACATCTTGTATACATGCAAGTACGATTGTCTATGTTTAGAAAATTCTTGGCTAATTATAAATAAAAACCACTTCAACCATCTGCTAGATTATACTTGAAAGATCTTTTTATATTAAGATTTTTACTGATAATA